>JACBKR010001144.1:0-45931 GCA_014218235.1 Colocasia esculenta | reverse complement strand
TCTGCAAGCCACAAGTCTGAGAGCTTTACTTCAGAAAATATTCTCTGAAGTTCTTCTGATGTTTTGTGTTGGGTGGCAACTGTAATTGCCTATTTTTCTTCTAGTCCACCCTTGCATTTCAGATAGGATTCAGTCTCATTTCTGATCTCTTAATCCTTCTGAAGTCTGTGTGTGTTTGTGCTCAGATCTGAGGCAAACACACAAGTGTTTCTTTATTATTCCTGTGTAATTTCTGTAGAAGTCTGATTCTGCATTGCCCCTCCTGTGAAGGGAAGACCCTGTGAAAGGTAGTTGTTGTACCCCTATTTAGGGAAGACTTACTTGGGAGCAAGTGGGTTTGTAATTCCTCTCAAGGGTGAGAGAAGGCCAATTTATTGGCAGATAGTGAAAATCTCAAGTGGTTGGCTTGAGGACTGGATGTAGGACTTCTATGTGGAAGGGCCAAACCAGGATAAATCCCTATGCATTCATTGTGTGATTGTTTCCGCCTTGTCTACACTTGAATCACACACACCACACTAAGCTCTAACAATTTATTTAGTGTTGTGCAATTTCAGAAGCAAATGTTTAAAAAGGAAGAAGTCCTATTCACACGCCCTCTAGGACATTCTTAGTGCCATTTCGATCCAACACGTCTCTCTCATCCAGTACTCTCTTGGTACCCTTTGAACTGTGTGGTTTCTACTGTTTTGAACTGTTCATGACTGTCTAGCGCTAAAATGGGTCTTGTGACTATACTGACTTGAATGCATACTATTCAAGGCACGGAGAGTGTCCGAGGGGCTCCAATCTAGTCTTGGGGGCAGAGAGCCACCCGAAAATACCTGCAGTGGCTATAGATGGTGTTCTGCATTGCACCGGTTCTAACTGACTATTCTAAATTAGCTAGACATATGACTGTTACATTGTTACTGTTAGTCTGTTAATTCAGACGTACTACATTGTTACTGTATTGCCACTAACTGTTACCAAACTATTATTGAGCGACTACTGTCGTACTCTCTACTTGCTCTACTTGATACTCGCTCTCTTGAGTTACTGCGTGCTATCGTGACTTGATCGCATTAAAAGTGCTATACTCTCTCTCGGCTATCTACAGATAACCAAAGTGCCAGTACTATTACGATTGACGAAAGTTAATCAAAAGTGCTATACTATTTCGATTGATGAGAATCAATCAAAGTGCAATTTACTCTTTACATGACTATCTACTATCTCTCTTCTTGCTATACTTGTTGCTTGCTATTCCTTGACAATGACGTTACTTGCTATTGCGTGACTTGACTTTAATCATCGTGCTATACTTGATTCGTCTACTATTTGAACCATGTGCTATTACTTTCTCGACTTTACATGACTCTCTCTATCATTAGTTACTCTGCCATTTAATGTGTTAATTACTTAAAGCCTGCTTGACTATTGAGATTTAAGTCCTACTGGGTGTTATCACTCACCCTTTGTTATTTGTTATTTGTGTCTCAGGTAAGTCAGACCATGACGTTGCACGTACCAATGGGACGAGACCATAGTGATGAGTGACCTGGAGTCAAATGACGAAGTTAACCTAGCACGATTAGAGTCTAGCAGTTATTGCTTTAGATTTCTTTTCGATGTAATGATGTCATTGAGCCCTATGTATTGGCTCCGAATTAGTGGTTGTAACAGTTTTAGTGAAATTTCAATGAAATGAAGAGTTAATTCCAATTATTGTTCATTAGATGTTCTGATGTTGCGGAAGTATGTGCAATTGTCGTTACCATACTCGTTGTTCACGTTCTTCTCCGATTTATTCCGCTGCTAAATTAGAGGGGCGTGACAGTTGGTATCAGAGCCTAGGATGTCCTTATTAGGATATGTTAAGTCTAGGGATGTTCTAGGTGAACTACCATGACCATGTCTAAGTCAACCACCATACCTATGTGAGAGATTGGGTAAAGCTTGGAGTTATGACTAGGAGTTCACCATATGTATAAGCACCCTAAGTTTAAGAAGGAAATTAATAAGTATTATTGCTCGCAGGAACTAGAGGAGATGGCTGGCGAGCATGCACAAATGCACGAATTACAACAGACCGTACAGGGGCTAACTCAAGCCCTTAACAACGTGATTCAAACAGAAGCAAGAAATGGGGCAGGAGACTTATATGGGAACTTTCAACGAATAAACCCCCCTAGGTTTAATGGAACTCGGATCCCGATGAAGCTGAAAATTGGGTGAAGGCATTGGAATGGATCTTTAGGGTTATGCAATGTTCAGAGCAGGAGAAAGTCCTTCTGGCAACCTTCTAGTTGGACCGCGATGCTAGAGCCTAGTGGGAAGCTGCCAATCGACAATTACCCAACATCAACATAGAGTGGGATAAATTTTTAGAACTCTTCAACACCAAATATTTTTCCGAAAGGATTCGTGAGAAGAAGGCAAATGAATTTGCCAATTTAAAACAATGAATGATATTGGTAACAGAATATGAAGCGCAATTTGAAAGACTAGCACAGTATGCACCACATTTGGTGAGTATGGAGAAGATGAAGGCAAAGAGATTCCTAGAAGGGTTGAGACCTGTGTTTTGGGAAAAATTGGCTCCACTAGACATTGAAGTATATTCAGTCATTGTATAAGAGCTCAATTAGTAAATGACAACATGGAACTTCTTGAAAAGATCCATAAGAAGAAGGTGCTGAAAAAGGAACGTGCTACACATTCCAATGATAATAAAGGAAAAAATACAGTAGATAGCAAGAGAATGAAAGGGGAAGTGAAGCGGAAGGAATTCTGTAATTTTTTTAAAAAGTCAGGGCATCAGATTGATAGTTGTTGGAAGAAATTGGACAAATGCTTGCGATGTGGAAGTCAACAACATCGAGTCATCCATTGTCTAATAAAGAAGAACCAAACTCCACGCCAAGGACGATTACAAGCCCTTGTAGATAAGAATCATGCCAATGAAGGTGGACAAGGTACCATCGCTAAACCCTTAGTTTAATTTCATATTATTTTTGCAATAGCAAAGCCCTAAGTAGGGGAGATGATGAATTGAAATATTTAGAATAAATTGGTAGTCATATCATATCATATGAATTTGGGGATCAAATTCTTTTTAAGTGGGGGAGGATGTAGCAACCCGAAAAATTCAGTATTTTAAAATTTTGAAATAATAAATTTGTTTAAAACGAAATAATAGAAAACATACGTACCATTATCTTATGCGTAAAAACACATATAAAATTTTGTAAAAATTATAAATCAACCCCAAATATTATCCCTAAGTGTTCCACAAAGAAATTCATACAACAAAAAATCCGATTGGCCAAATGTACGTCACAACGTGACTAATTATCTAAATATGGAAACTAAGTCGGAAAACTATTAACACGGAAATTTGACGAGCCCATAAATCAATTAAACATGTCAGAAAGACCTCCAACATCGGGTATTGATGACCCATTATCGGAATTGGACCAATGGACCTCTCATAGTCCATGAATAAAATCAAGTAAGAAAATATAATAAAATCTGTAACTCTATTACTCCCTAATTAGAAAAGGAAATCCCACAAGATAAATTCCAATAATAATAGGTTATGTTTAATGGACCCTCTAGGATTTATTGGGCCAAAATAGGTATTTTTAAAAGAGGAATAATAGGAAAATATCCTAAAGTCATAACTAAAATATTACATAAATAGAAAAGGGGTATTAAAATAATCAATTTGAGTTATAATTGGATTCCTAAACCTACCCTAATGGGTTGGCCACAAATTTAACTCCCATCACAACCCAAATAGAAGTTCTCATGCTTAGAAAAGGAAGAGAGAATAGGAAATTCGGAATTAATAGGAGTTATAGTCCAAATAGGAAATAGAAAGAGGAGAAGCTTAAATATCCTCCTAAAACCCTCATGGCTGGCCCTAGCTCATGCCAAGGGATTGCTGGACCAAGAGGAGAGGCCAAGGAGGAGGAGATTTTGTGGGGAGAAGAACCTTTCAAGCTCTCAACCCCGTTCTTCAAGTCCTAGCCCAAGAAGAGAAGATCGAGTCAAGGTATGCATTCTCACAAGCTAAAATCATAATATTTCGTCTGTAGATTTTTCCATGCATCAGAAACAAAACCCTCAAATTTCATAATTTTCCATCGAGCATATCTTTTGTTCTTGATTTTTGAAGTTTTGTACTCATCTTGACCCCGAACCTTCATGTTTAATTCATATCTTCTTGAATACTCTATCTCATGCCTCGAAATTTTTATTGAAGATATTGATGCATGTTAGACATCTTTCACCCCTGAAAGCCCTAATTTTTATCCACCCTACTTCGTGAATTAATTCTCTCATCTCAACTGCTCACTATGTCATGTACTCCTTGTTTGATTTGAATAAAGCATGTTGAAGCTCTATCTATTTTCAAATTCCTATTTACTGTAGGTACTCACGTATGTCTAGATCAATTTGCAACTTGTTTCATGATATATCATCAACTATACAATTAGTTATGAATTTTTAAAGCATTCTGTGTCAAAATATGTTAAGTTGGCACGTAATCCCATGCCAGTCTCTTTTCCCGCTCGAACTCAGGTGAAGCACCTGAGAACACGACGGCCTGATAGGCCGCATTCTCAGGGACGTCACGACATAGGCACCTATCGCGATCTGATCGCGATAGGGAACCCTGTCGCGTTCTGGCCGCCTGACCGAACGACCCATCGCGATCCTCATAAGAACCTGTCGCGATCTACCTGTCTGTTCAGACTTGCCCGTCGCGACCCTTACAAGCCCCCGTCGCGTTCACACCTGATTCCGTCGCGACCCTTACAAGGGTGCGTAATGATCTCAGCCTTTTTGCATGAAACCCCCTTTTTTTTTGAAATTCTTGACTTTCTACAATAGCCCTTTTCTCTGTTAACTGTCTTAAACTTAGTAAATAACATTGTTAATCATAGACATGTGATTAGTTAAATTAATAAGTCATCCACGTGATTATTTCATGCCCTGATTTTCTCTTACACTTGCACTCACTTGAACCATCCTATATGGCTTAACTTGGCATAAAAATTCTCACTTGTACATCTAGCGATTTATTTCAATTATATATATTAATTGCCCTATTTTTAAATGAACTTGTCTATGTTTACTTGGGATGTTTTCGGTATACCGTTATCGACGCTCCACTGTTCTAGAATTCCTCTAGAACGTCGAGCACTTGTTTCTATATACACACTCTCTCTTGACTTGGACGAACTCTCCGTTGGTTACTCCTTCTGCTGGACTAGTGAGTCTTTGTTCAAGGCCTCCGTAAGTCTCCTCTGTCCATAGGTTCCCACATGGTCGATGAGCTGGTTGTACCCTAACACCTATGATACTCTCTACGGAACAGTAAGATCCGTACAGCCTTAGATTTCTCTCGCTCTTATCTTGAATCACACCGGACCTCTAGACCTGTGCATAACGAGGCCAGCGGAAGGGTTGTGTTCCACCTGACTGCCAACACCATACGCGCGTGTTGAGCAACCGTTACTATCGCTCGTTACTCGACGTTTCATGTGCAATGACCATAAGATCTCATCTATACTCTACTCACTCGTCTATTCATGTTCACTCTACTATCTCGTCTCTCTCATCCAGTACTCTCTTGGTACCCTTTGAGCTGTGTAATTTCTACTGTTTTGAATTGTTCATGACTATCTAGCACTAAAATGGGTCTTGTGACTCTACTGACTTGAATGCATACTGTTCAGGGCATGGAGAGTGTTCGAGGGGCTCCAATCTAGTCTTGGGGGTAGAGAGCCACCCGAAAATACCTGCAGGGGCTATAGACGGTGTTCTGCATTGCACCGGTTATGACTGACTATTCTGAATTAGCTAGACATTTGACTGTTACATTGTTACTGTTAGTTTGTTAATTCAGATGTACTACACTATTACTATACTGCCACTGACTGTTACTAAACTATTATTGAGTGACTACTGTCGTACTCTCTACTTGATGCTCGCTCTCTTGAGTTACTACGTGCTACCGCGACTTGATCGCATGAAAAGTGCTATACTCTCTCTCGGCTATCTACGGATAACCAAAGTGCAATTACTATTACAATTGACAAAAGTTAATCAAAAGTGCTATACTATTTCGATTGATGAGAATCAATCAAAGTGCAATTTACTCTTTACATGACTATCTACTATCTCTCTTCTTGCTATACTTGTTGCTTGCTATTCCTTGACAATGATGTTACTTGCTATTGCGTGACTTGACTTTAATCATGTGCTATACTTGATTCGTCTGCTATTTGAACCATGTGCTATTACTTTCTCGACTTTACATGACTCTCTCTATCATTAGTTACTCTATCATTTAATGCGTTAATTACTTAAAGCCTGCTTGACTATTGAGATTTAAGTCCTACTGGGTGTTATCGCTCACCTTTCGTTATTTGTTATTTGTGTCTCAGGTAAGTCAGACCATGACGTTACACATACCAATGGGACGAGACCAGAGTGATGAGTGACCTGGAGTCAAATGATGAAGTTACCCTAGCACGATTGGAGTTTAGTAGTTATTGCTTTAGATTTCTTTTCGTTGTAATGATGTCACTGAGCCCTATGTATTGGCTCCGAATTAGTGGTTGTAATAGTTTTAGTGGAATTTCAATGAAATGAAGAGTTAATTCCAATTGTTGTTCATTAGATGCTCTGACGTTGTGGAAGTATGTGCAATTGTCGTTACCATACTCATTGTTCACGTTCTTCTCTGATTTATTCCGCTGCTAAATTGGAGGGGCGTGACACAGTAGGAGATTGGTAGTCCCTACAGAGCTTCTGTTGTGAAGCTCATCCCTCCTTTTTCCCAAGTGAGACTTCGCAGCAGCGGCAGGGCGCGCACGAGCGGAGGAGACAGGGAGGTAGTCGTGGTCCCCGTAGCTAGTAGTGGCCTTCCCCTTCTCAGTGTACGTAACCCTCTGGGTATGCCCCTATGGGATTTGTTATCCCCTGCCTTTTACTTGTACTAGAGTGCGTGTGTTGGGACTGTACTTAGAGTGGTACGTGGCGGTCTCACTCTCTTTTCTGTTTCTGCACATGCGCTTCTAGTTTAGCAGTTGACGTTTACATCTGTTACATATCCTATTCGATTTATATTATAGCCCTTCCGGATCTCCAGATCCATGGACAGCGATCACGAAAATCGGGTCCTCGACGTGGGCCGAGGGTTGGGTTCTTGGGGTCGTTACAACAGTGTAGTAGTAATGATAGCACTTGCATTGATTTTCATAAATTAAATTTTGATAGTATAAATAGCACTGGATGTATGTCGACATCGTGATCATTGAACTCCCTTGGGCAAATAGCACTTTTTGGGCGCACCTCCCAGGACCAGATCGGGCCCTATTGCCTGGCATTAGTTATGTTTCTTATCTTAGAGAATCAATTGGATGGCCAAATAGAGTACCAAGAATAGATGAGAGTAATTGACGAATAGACAAGAGCGTAGAGAGAATGTGAACAGATGAGAATATAGAGATAGTAGATGAGATAGAGACATATTCGTAAAACATCGATAAACATGTGATAATAACAGTTGCACAGCACTCGGTCGCGTGCCGGCCGTCCGGTAGAAGTCACAACTGCCCACTGGCCATGCCATAACATAGGCCAGAGGTTCGGCATGATCCAAGGTAAGAGAGAACAACTAAGGCCGTTGGATCATGCTGATCCCTAAGGGTAAAATAGATTTTGAGGGTACAACCCGCTCGTCAGCAATGGACGTCCGCCAAAGCCAAGGAGACTTACGGAAGCCTTGACAAGGAGTTCTTGGTCCTGTCAGGAGTATTCCCAACGGAGAGGTCATCCAAGCCAAGATAGAAGTGTGTATAAAATAATTGTCTATCATGCTTTGAGTGCTCGAAGGCAGAGGGACCCGATAACGGTATACAGAACACACGAATAAAATGAAGACAAGTCCATTAAAATAATAGGGAGATTAAGTGAATAATTACACTTAATTACTAGATATATTATTGAGTAAATTGATAAGGTTTCTTGGAAAACATTAATGTTTAGTGTGTGCATGTGTAAGGTAATCATGAGAGTAAGAATTAATTGTGCACAAGCTTTTATTTAAGGAATTTTATGTAAATATTTCCAAATATCATTAGACATATCGTTACTGTTCATAATAGTAAAATTTTAGGGTTAAACAGTAACTAATGGCATGATTAAGCAAGGTTTTACATGGTAATCAGGGTTCTGGTTGCATTAGTTAGATCACGATGTCAGCTGACATCGCTTTCAGTTCGCGACAGGACTGGCCGACGTATTCATTGTGCCAGCCGAGACGCCGACGCAACGAAGAGGTACTTGTCGCGTCAGGTCGGGGCGACGCGTCCAGGTCTGGCCGACCTGCCGAGAAGGTCGTGACGCAGAGTCCCGTCGCATTCAGATCGCGACATGAGGCCTTGTCGTGACGTGGTTAAGAATGCGACCTATCGGGTCGTCGCATTCTCAGAGCCTCAGCCCGAGCTCTGGCAGATGGCTCATGCCACCTTGGGTTGAGGTCCATGCAACCAAGGCTTGACACAGGGCCATTCAAAATTCAATATAAAATTGCATGCATGTCCAAAAATTATCAAACTAGTTTTAAACGAAAGTTGACATGCAGTTGTACTAACAGGAACGAGTAATTAGAAAATATGCATGGTATGAACATGCTTTGATGAGGTTACATTTTGGTTCCCTAAAACATGCACAGTGATGGAATTCGATTTATTCGTATAGGATACATGATGAAAATTGGGAAAAATAGGATCATTCGAATCCTCACATCATGGAGCATATATGATAAAATTTGCAAGGCACGAGATCAAGTGTATACATAGATTGAAAGCAAACAAATGGGTTTGGGTACATGATCATGACAATAATTGAAGCATAAAATACTCCTAAATGGCATGATGATAATTAGGGAAATCATAGGGCTTTGATAGAGGGGATCGTGGTCTACCTAGGGACAAGTTTAATTAGATTTTGCTTGCGAGATTGCCTACCTTTCATGCTTTTAAAAATCCTAGGGTTGCAAGGTTGAAGATGCCGAAATCCCCTTGCTCCAAGCCTTCTTCTCCTTGCCCTCCTCGTCCAAAGCCTCCTATCCTTCGTGTTGCAAGCTTCAGATGTGGTCTAGGGTCAGCTAGAGATGAAAATGGAGAGTATTGTGGGTTTAAGGTTTCCTATTGAGTTAAAACTCTTCCCTCTTATCAAACTCCGAATTTCTCACATGTATCACCCTATCTTCTAGCCTTTATCCATCTAATAAGCATAGGGTGGACTCTAGATCCGTTGGCAAAGGGTTTGGGTAGGTCTAGGACTCTTTTTAGAGATTATTATGAGTTAAAATAATAATTATCTTAACCATTTTCCATTTATAATTAATTATGTACAAAATTAGCTTAATTATCTCCCATCCAACAATGGGGTCTTGGCTTTTTGGCCCATTAATCCTTGTATGGACCCTTAGTGTAACCCATTACCTAATTTAGCTTAATTGGTTTTAATTTATTCCCCTATTCTTTTAATTAATCTCATTTTATTCTAATTTTATATCATTTATCGATATATTAAAATTCAGGGTTGCTACATCCTCCCCCTCTTAAAAAGAATTTGGTCTCCAAATTCATATGATCCTAAGGGGAAGATTGACTTACTGAATAGCTATGGGTAAGTCCGACTCATGGTTGCTTCGGTTCCCACGTGGCTTCTTCGACTTCGTGATTTCTCCAGAGCACCTTTACCGCAGATATAGGTCGGTTCCGAAGCTGATGTATCTTCTTGTCTAGGAATCTAACTAGCTTCTCTTCATAGGTCATATCTTTATGCAGGATGATATCATCATAGCTTATTACATGTGATGGGTCGTACACGTACTTCCTTAACATTGACACATGGAAAACATTGTGTACGGTGGAAAACTTAGGAGGTAGTGCTAGACAATATGCCACCTCACCAATTCTTTCCAGTACTTCAAGTGGACCTATGAATCTTGGCCTTAACTTACCTTTTATCCCAAACCTTTGAAATCCTCTGGTCGGAGATACTTTAAGCAGCACATGATCTCCAGTTTGGAATTCCAGATCCCTTCTTCTTTTGTCAACGCAGCTCTTCTACCTAGAATGAGCTATTTTAATTCTATCCCTGATGATCTGATTGTCTCTGCTAGTATTCTGCACCATATCAGGTCCCAACCATTGTTGTTCGCCCACTTCATTCTAGCAGACTGGTGATCTACAACTTCTACCATATAGAGCTTCAAATGGTGCCATCTTAATACTGGCTTGGTAGCTATTGTTGTATGTGAATTCTATTAGTGACAGTTGTTCATTCCAGTACCCCTCAAAGTCTATAGTGCATGCACATAGCATGTCTTCCACAATCTGATTGTTCTTTTAGTCTGCCCATTTGTTTGTGGGTGGAATGCAGTGCTAAAATTTAGTTTGGTGCCTAGTGCAGTCTGATGTCCCTTCCAAAATCGAGAGGTGAATCTGGGGTCACAATTTGAGACTATGGACACGCGGACTCCATGTAATCTTACAATCTCCTTTACATATAATGTAGCTAGCACATCCATACTCCAGGTACTTTTGATTGCTAAGAAGTGTGCAGATTTTGTCAATCGGTCCACTATGATCCAAATAGCATCGAGTCCACCACGAGTTCGAGGTAAACCCATGATGAAATCCATTCTGATGCTTTCCCACTTCCATTTTGTATGTCCAAGGGTCTGAGTACACCGCAGGACGTCAATGTTCCGCTTTGACTTGTTGACAGGTGTGGCAGTGCACGACATGCTCAGCCACATCACACTTCATGTTGGGCAACCAAAATGACCTTTTTATTTCCTGGTACATCTTGGTTGCGCCTGGGTGAATTATATACTTTGTCTTGTGAGCTTCATCCATCAGCTTCCTCTTCAACTCTTCATTATCAAGCACACATGTTCTTCCTTGAAATAACAACCTCCCGTCCTTCGTGATGGAGAAATCTGGTCGCTCTGTTAGGGTTTCTTTAACTCGGACCAAAAATGGGTCATTAGCTTGTTGTTCCCTGATCTCGACAAAGATGTCAGGTTGTGCTCTAAGGTTGGCCACCAGCACCTGATCACTTCTCTGCTCAATGTTTAGATCTAGACTGGTGAATTGCTCAAGTAATTGCATCTCTCCCATGACTAAGCAAGATAAAGATGCTACAGGCTTCCTACTGAGTGCATCATCAACTGCATTACCTTTGCCAGGGTGGTATTGGATATTGAAGTCAAAATCTTTCAAATACTCCAGCCATCTTCTTTGTCTCATATTGAGCTCCTTCTGAGAGACTAGATACTTTAAACTTTTGTGATCGGAGTAGACAATGAATTTCTCTCCATAAACATAATGCCTCCAAATCTTAAATGCAAACACTACTGCAGCTAGTTCCAGGTCATGGACAGGGTAATTGACCTCATGAGGCTTCAGTTGTCTAGATGAATAGGCTATCACCTTCTCATTTTGCATTAACACGCAGCCTAGACTGATTCCAGATGCATCAGTGTAGACTGAGAATCCTTCGCCCTCGACTGGCAAAATGAGGACAAGTGCAGATGTAAACACTTTTTCAACGTCTAAAAACTCTTTTAACATTCCTTGCTCCAAGCATAGGGGTTCTCTTTTCGCGTAAGGTGAGTAATAGGTATAGGTATTTTGGAGAAGTTGTTTATGAACCGCCTACAGTAGCCAGCCAGTCCAAGAAAGCTTATGATCTCAGTAACATTGGTCGGTCTCTCCCAGTTGAGTACAACTTCAACCTTGGAAGGATCAACAGAGATACCATCCTTTGATATGACATGGCCTAGAAATGACACCTCCTTGAGCGAGAATTCACACTTGCTCAATTTGCCGTAGAGCTTGTTGTCACGCAAGATCTACAGAGCAATCCTCAGATGCTCCTCATGCTCTTCCTTGGTCTTGGAGTATATAAGAATATCATCAATAAATACCACGATGAATTTGTCAAGGTATGGCCGATAGATGTTGTTCATCAATTGCATGAAAGTTGCAGGAGCATTGGTTAGTTCAAAAGGCATAACTACAAATTCATAATGTCCGTACCTGCTTCTGAAAGTTGTCTTGTAAATATCTGCATCCTTAATTCTCATCTGATGATATCTCGATCTAAGGTCAATCTTAGAAAAGTATTTGGCTCCTGATATTTGATCAAATAATTCATCGATGCGAGGCAGAGGATATTTGTTTTTGATAGTCAGTTGATTCAACTGCGTGTAGTTAATGTACAATCTCATAGATCCATCCTTCTTCTTGACAAACAACACAGGTGCTCCTCAAGGAGAAGTACTTGGTCTGATAAAGCCCTTTTCCAATATTCCATCAATTGCTCTTTTAATTCCTTTAATTCAGTGGGAGACATTCTGTAGGGTTAACATGACACCGGTGCCGCTCCAGGAGTCAGATCGATTGAGAAATTTACCTCTCGTTCAGGTGGATTGTCTGGTAGCTCATCGGGGAACACGTCAGAATACTCTTGCACTATATGTATGTCAGATATCTTGGATGCTTTCTTTTCAACCACTATGGCGGCAAGAAATGCCATACACCCCTTTCTTATCATGCTTTGTGCCCGAATAGCAGAGATGAGAGACAAGTGCCTCTTGTGTCTACGTCCCGTAAAAGTCAATTTAGGGAATTCACTAAAGAAAATTTTTCCTCTTCTATAGTCGACAATAGCCTCATAAGTGGATAGCCAATCGGCTCCCAATATAACATCATAGTCTTCCATGGGCATACAGACCAAGTCGGCTCTTAAATTGAGTTCACCAATCATGACATCGGCTAACGGGAAATATTTGCTCAGTTGGGCCTTCTCCCCCAGTGGTGTAGTAACAGGTAATTCAAAACTCATGGAGGCAGGTTTAACATTTAATGTATCAGCAAATGCTTGTGATATGAACGAATGTGTTGCTCCAGTATCAAACAAAACAAATGCTGATTGAGAAAAGACTGGTAAAGTACATTCCACGACTCCACCCTCCTTGGTGGTATTAACTTCTTGTAAAGCTTGCAGTCTGCCGGCTTCTTTTGTCCTGCAGGCCGCTTTTCATTTTCCTTGAGCATAGGGCAGTCAGGAATGCGATGCTCTCGACTCCCGCAATGTAGGCATGCACCTACTTTTCTCCAGCATTCTTCGACAGTGTGACCAAGCTTGTCACAATGCTTGCATCGAGGCTTGTTAGGGGCAGAGGGGGTAAAGACCTTGGGCTTCCGCTCTTGGCTTGGCCCGTCGGTGATGCTAAACGGCCTCTTCTTGCCGTTGGTGGGCTTGCTCAAAGATTCTGATGTATGTTCTTTCTTGACCATTCTACCCTTGATGCAATCGGTGAGATCGGTCGCATCCTCCAACAGCTGTGCCTTCTTTACCATCTCAGCATAAGTCTGGATGTCGAGTCAAGTGGTGCAAGTTGAGTGATATAAGAAGGCTTAAGCCTATTAAGAAATCGCTTTGCTTTCATCCTTTCCATGTTGACAAGGTGATTGGCATATCGGTCCAATCGAGAGAATTGGGCTTCATAATAAGCAACTGAGAGATTCCTCTGCTTCAGTGCAGCAAATTCAGAGGCTTTCTTTTCTTGAACTCGTTCAGAGAATATTTGGAATTTAAGTGCTCCTTAAACTCATCTCAAGTAAACTGTGCATCTGCCTGTGTGGCTTCAACAGATTCCCACCACTCACAGGCGTCTCGTTCTAATTGAAAGGTAGTAAGCAATAATTTATCACCATCCATGCATTGCATGATGCAGAAGATGTGTTCTGTCTCCTTCAACTAGTTTCCTTTTTCGTCGGGATCAGTGGTCCCACTGAAACGAGGCGCGTTCAGGTTGTGGAAATTCCTATGTAGATCTCCAGCTCCACGGTTGCCACCGCCTCCAACAGCTTGAAGTAGTGCTTGTGTGAGCTTTTGAATAGTTTACTGCATGTCACAGAGTTGTGCATGCTCCGCTGCCATTGCTGATATTCTAAGTTTCTTCAAAAGAAAGTGTTTAATGTAAGATATTGAGGTTGCACTAAATTTGTGCATGTGTGAGTTTATACCCATGGTTCTACCCATCCCTCACATAGGTATGGAATTAGACTCTTAGTCGAGGCAGGTCAAACCAAGATCACCCTATACTTAAAAACAACGTAGGCTCTGATACCACAAAATTGTAACGCCCTGACACAGAATATCGGAGCGGTAATACAGTTATTTAAATAGTATCGAGCGATAAATAGACATCATCAAACCATAACACAATTGGAATAATGCCAAATAAAATTCAACTTCATTAATAATTCCTCAATCAACTATTACATTCGCTAATCAGAGCCAAAACTAGGGCCCATAGTACTTTATTCAAATCCAAACTATTAAAACTGACTGACTCATACCTAACTAACTAACTAAAAAGCACAGGTTTTCGAAAAGCTGGTCACTTCTGAACGTCCTCATCCCCTTCCTCATGAGTGCGGTAGTCTCCATCAGAATCACCTGAAACACATGAAATAAATAGCGCAGGATGAGCGATAAACGCCCAGTAGGACTTAATATCTCATATAAACAGGCATGATTTAAGTGATTAATGTCTTATAAGGCAGCATGACTAAAGAGAATGATCAAGTATAGTCAAGAGGATAATGGCGCATGACAACGAGAGAATAATAGCACTTTTCAAGAGAAATAGCATAACAAACATGATAATGGATTGGCCATGTAACGAAATAGTACGTAAAGTTGCACAACAGTGCACTAGTAACGATAGAACTTGCATTGATTATCATAGATTAAATCTTGATAGTATAAATAGTACTGGATGTATATCGACATCCTAATCATTGAACTCCCATGGGCAAATAGCACTTTTCGGGCGCACCTCCCAGGACCAGATCGGGCCCTATTGCCTGGCATTAGTATGTTTCTTATCTTAGAGAATCAATTGGATGGCCAAATAGAGTACCAAGAATAGATGAGAGTAATTGACGAATAGATGAGAGTGTAAAGAGAATGTGAACAGATGAGCGTATAGAGATAGTAGATAAGATAGGGACATATTCGTAAAACATCGATAACTAGGCGATAATAACAGTTGCACAGCACTCGGTCGCGTGCCGACCGTTTGGTAGAAGTCACAGCCGCCCACTAGTCATGCCATAACACAGGCCAAATGTCCGGCGTGATCCCAAGGTAAGAGAGAACAACTAAGGCCATTAGATCATGCTGATCCTAAGGGTAAAATAGGTTTTGAGGGTACAACCCGGTCATCGGCAATAGACGTCCACCAAAGCCAAGGAGACTTACGGAGGCTTAACAAGAAGTTCCTGGTCCTGTTAGGAGTATTCCCAACAGAGAGGCCATCCAAGACAAGATAGAAGTGTGTATAAAACAATGTTCGTCATTCCTTGAGTGCTCAAAGGCAGAGGACGCGATAACGGAATACAAAACACGTGAATAAAATGAAGACAAGTCCAGTAAAATAATAGGGAGATTAAGTGAATTATTACACTTAATTACCAGATATATTATTGAGTAAATTGATAAGGTTTCTTGGCAAACATTAATGTTTAGTGTGTGCATGTGTAAGGTAATCATGAGAGCAAGAATTAATCGTGCACAAGCTTTTATTTAAGGAATTTTATGTAAATATTGCCCAATATCATTAGACATATCGTTATTGTTCATAACAATAAACTTTTTAGGGTTAAACAGTGACTAATGGCATGATTAAACAAGGTTTTACATGGTAATAAGGGTTCTGGTTGCATTAGTCAAATCGTGATGTCAGATGGCATCGCTTCAGGTCACGACAGGACTGGCTGACTCGTTCATTGTGCCAGCCGAGATGCCGACGCGACGACGAGGTACTTGTCGCGTTAGGACACGGCGGTGCGTCTAGGTCGGGCCGACCTACCGAGAAGGTCACGATGCAGAGTCCTGTCGTGTTCAGATCGCGACGTGAGGCCTTGTCGCAATGTGGTTGAGAACGCAACTTATCGGGTCGTCGCGTTCTCAGAGCCTCAGCCCAAGCTTTGGCAGATGGCTCATGCCACCTTGGGTTGTGGTCCATGCAACTAAGGCTTGACACAGGGCCATTCAAAATTCAATATAAAATCGCATGTATGTCTAAAAATTATCAAACTAGTTTAAACGAAAGTAGACATGTAGATGTACCAACAGGAACGAGTAATTAGAAAATAGGCATGGTATGAACATGCTTTGATGAAGTTACATTTCGGTGACCTAAAACATGCACAGTGATGGAATTCGATTTAATTTGTATAGGATACATGATGAAAATTGGGGAAAATAGAATCATTCGAATCCTAACATCATGGAGCATATATGATAAAATTTGCAAGGCACGAGATCAAGTGTATACATGGATTGAAAGCAAACAAATGGGTTCGACTACATGATCATGATAGTAATTGGAGCATGAAATACTCCTAAATGGCACGATGATAATTAGGGAAATCATATGGCTTTGATAGAGGGGATCATGGTCTACCTAGGGATGAGTTTAATTAGATTTTGCTTGCGAGATTGCCTACCTTTCACGCTTTTAAAAATCCTAGGGTTGCAAGGTTGAAGATGCTGAAATCCCCTTGCTCCAAGCCTTCTTCTCTTGCCCTCCTCGTTCAAAGCCTCCTATCCTTCATGCTCCAAGCTTCAGATGTGGTCTAGGGTCAGATAGAGATGAAAATGGAGAGTATTTGTGGGTTAAGTTTCCTATTGAGTTAAAACTCTTCCTCTTATCAAACTCTGAATTTCTCACATTTATCACCCTATTTTCTAGCCTTTATCCATCTAATAAGCATAGGGTAGACTCTAGATGCATGGGCAAAGGGTTTGGGTAGGTCTAGAACTCTTTTTAGAGATGATTATGAGTTAAAATAACAATTATCTTAACAATTTTCTATTTATAATTAATTAGGTACGAAATTAGCTTAATTATCTCACATCCAACAATGGGGTCTTGGCTTTGTGGCCCATTAATCCTTGTATGGACCCTTAGTGTAACCCATTACCTAATTTAGTTAATGGGTTTTAATTTATTCCCCTTTTCTTTTAATTAATCTTATTTTATTCTAATTTTATTTCATTTATCAATATATTAAAATTCAGAGTTGCTACATTCATAGTGTCTCTAAGAGGAAGAGAGATGAGGTGAACGACACATACCTTTGACATTGTAGGGTAGGTCATATCCATGAAAGAAGAATTCAAAAGTTACTAAAATATGGATACTTGGATCCATTTCTTATGAATTGTATGCGACCTATGAATCTTGCCTTCAAGGAAAATTGACCAACTCTCATTTTAGTGGAACTGAAGAGAGAGTATCTGAGTTACTAGAACTCATACATACTGATGTGTGTGGACCTATGTCCACACATGCTAGAGGTGGATACTCCTACTTCATTACATTCACTAATGATCTCTCAAGGTAGGGGCATGTGTGCTCAATGAAGTACAAGTCTGAAGCCTTTGAGAAATTCATGAAATATAAGAATGAAGTGGAGAAACATATTGGAAAGAGTATTAGACTCTTCGATCAGAATAGGGAAGAGAGTAATTGAGTATAGAGTTTACCCAATTCCTCAAGGACCATGGGATATTCGAAAGGAGGAACCGCACGCTGTTGGACATAGTGTTTTCCATGATGAGTTTTGTCGACCTACCCGTGTCATTCTGGGGATATACCCTAGAGACCCCAGCTTACCTTCTGAACAAAGTTTCAACTAAGGCGGTAGTGTCCATTCTATATGAGATATGGAAAGAGAAGAAGCCTGATCTTAAGGTTGTTAAGATTTGGGGTTGCCCTGTCGACGTTAAGAGACACCATCCCGAGAAGTTGGAAACAAGGACGAAAATGTGCATGTTTGTGGATACCCCAAAAAAATTTGTAGGTACTATTTCTATCACTTTGAGGACAAAAAGATCTTTGTTGCCAAGAGGGTAGTGTTTCTTGAGAAGGAACACATTCTTGGTGGAAACAGTGGGAGCATGATAGAATTGAGTGAGGTTGGAGAACCTAACTCAAGCATCATTCTACAAGAAGAATCTGTTTAGGCACCTATCACACAATATACAACTTTGCGTAGGTTAAATAGAGTGTCTATCCCTCCTAAGAGATATGTGGAACATATCAAGGGATAGGACTCCGATGATACCAATCCTCAGACCCACAAGGAGGCTATTTCTAGCATTGACTGCAGGAAGTGGCAAGAGGTTATGAATTTTGAGATGGATTCCATGTACTCTAATAAGGTTTGGAACCTAGTTGATCCACCTGAGGGTATTGTACCCATTGGATGCAAGTGGATCTTCAAGAAGAATGTTGGAGTATATGGAAGGTAGAGACCTATAAATCGAGGCTTGTGGCTAGAGGATATCATCAAAGGAAAGGTGTTGACTATGATGAAACCTTCTCGCTCGTTGCCATGCTGAAATCCATCAGAATCCTATTGGCCATTGTAGTACACCATGATTATGAAATATGGCAAATGGATGTAAAAATTGCATTCCTCAATGGCAACCTCGAGGAAGAGGTGTATATGATACAGCCACAGGGATTCATTTTCGAGGAAAGTCCAGACAAGATGTGCAGATTGCTTAGGTCCATCTGTGGACTAAAGTAAGTTTCTCGAAGTTGGAACATAAGATTTGATGAGACAATTAGATCTTATGACTTCATTAAGAACGAAGATGAGCCTTGTGTGTATAGTAAGGTAAGTGAGAACGCAATCACCTTCTTTGTGTTATATGTGGATGACATCCTTATCATTGGGAATGATGTAGGAATGTTGTCTACAGTGAAGATTTGGTTATCAAAGAATTTCTCTATGAAGACTTAGGGAAGGATCCTACATTTTAATGATTCGGATCTATAGAGATAGATCTAAGAGGATGTTTGGCTTGTCCCAGTCCAAGTACATAGACATCATTGTCAAAAGGTTTGGCATGAAAATTTTCAAGAGGGGTTTCATGCCAATGAGACATGGAATTTCACTTTCCAAGAGCATGTCCCCAAACACTCCAGAAGAAAGGGCAAGCATGGATAGAATTCCTTATGCCCCTGCGATAGGGTCTATCATGTATGTTATGCTATGTATTAGGTCTGATATAGTGCATACTCTAAGTGTCACGAGTAGATATCAAACGTATCTAAATTTGGTACACTCGAAAGTAGTCAGTGTATCCTTAAGTACTTGAGAAGAACTAAGATTATTTTACTAGTATATGGAGGATGTAGCCTCAAAGTTGAATGTTACACAGACTCGAGTTTCTAGTCTAATGTTGATGATAGCAAGTCTAACTCGAGGTTTGTCTTTACCCTGAATGGAGAAGCAGTATGTTAGAAGAGTTCCAAGCAAGGGATAACTGCTGATCACTCTACCACTGAGGTGGAGTACACTGCTACAGTAGAAGCAGCAAAAGAAGTGTTCTTGATGAAGAAGTTCATCACAGATCTAGGAGTGGTTCTAGGCAATGAAGAGTTGATTCCATTATTTTGCAACAACAACAGGACAATTGCTCAAGCAAAGGAACCCAGGTCTCACCATAAGTCTAAGCACTTTCTGAGGAGGTTCCACTTGATCAGAGAGATCGTGGCCCGTGATGATGTAGCAGTGGAAAGAGTTCCATCCGAAAATAACATTACATATCCACTGATAAATTCGTTGACTCGGATTGTCTTTGAGCGACACTGAGTCAGATGGGGATCAGACATGTAGCTGATTGACTTTAGGTCAAGTGGGAGATTGCCAGTTATGAGTGTCTTGCAAGCCAACACACATTAGTGATGGCACTTGTAATCTTGTACTATTCTCTTTGGGTAATAATGATATTAATGACATTTTCTCACTCTATATTACATGCATAGGATGATATCTATATATTGTGATGCCTATGGATTTGTGCAATGAAGATTAAGATCATAATGAGACCATGATAATGAGATATATCCTCTTTAAACACAGATCTTAAATATTCCTAATCATAGGTTACTCAAGAAGGACATTGGGATAACTAGACAAACAGATGTGCTATATACCCGACCATATGATGGAGGCAGCTAGTCTCATAGTTGCTTGTGTGGAGACACTACGGGTATTGTACAGGTGATCATTGAAGAATAAGTTCACTAAATGATATATGGTTGATGATACCTAATTGTCAAACAGTGATTCCATGGACTCCGTTGTATAACTGGTCCTTTGACTTGAAACACCAAGGATGTCTTATTTGAGTACTTTATTCTTTGATGTCAAACTTATAGGTCTGAAAGTTTTAGATCTAATATAGCTGGTTATTGAGAATGGTAGCCAACCTTATGAGGGCAATTGTGTGTCAATAAAGGAGCATCCACTCTCGGTATCATGAAAGGAATATCATGTATGTTCTTACTCAGGCAAATCTCTGGTCAGGATCAATCAGATTGAGAGAGAAGGAGTTCTCCGAAAGAATCTGATAAGAGCAAGAATTAGTTGGATTTTGTATAGGTCTGACTACATCATGCCTAATATACGATCTCTGGGATATTAAAGAGATGGGGGACTAAAGGTACACGGTAACTAATAGCAGAAAGGTCCAATGGATTAGATCATCATGTACCGTCTAGGGACTATAGCGTAGAAGCCTAGTATGTCCATAGTCGATGAGTTGGATGAATTATTATAGAGGTAATAATTTACTAAGTAAAAAAGAGTTCCACGTCAGAAGGGATTCTAATAGGTGCAACTTACGGCCAGCTCGATATTAGGCCTAGAAGGTCACACACATAAGATAGATGACGCGACAATAATAAAAGATTGGCTAAGAGTTATCCATTATGGCTTTTCTCACCAAATATTCATGCAGTTGAAGTAAGGTTAACAACAGTGTCGACTATTGTCACGAATAGTTCTTGACGACTAGATATACCGCCCTCAAGAACTTTGACTTCCTTTGGAGGTAGTTAAAGTGAGGTTGACGACGAGATCAACTGTCACAAACATTTCGACTTCAACTTAAGCTAGTCAAAGCCATATTGACGATGAGATCAACTATAGCCAACTTATTGTTGGCGATACATTATCTTGTCATGAACATAGGTATGGCCCAATATCCGATTTGGTACACAGCATGGCATGCACATCCCTTCGTGCGAGGGTGTGTGAAACCCCTCTATTTGAAGGAGAGGGGCTCCAAATGGGCTAGGGGTTTTGGAGCCCTTTCACCTCCCTCCTCCTTTCCTTCTCCTCCCTCTAGCCTCTATTGAGAGAGAGAGGAGAGCAAGAGGGTGAAACCTCTTGGCTCCTGCTACTGCTCCTGTTGTGGTTGTGTTGTTGTTTCACCTTGGAGGTGCATGAGAAGGTGCGTCCCGACGTGAAGGAGGTGTCGCCATCGTGCGGATACTGCGAGAGAGGAATTCGTGAGAGCTTCTACCATTTAACAAGTCAAGTTCTACGCGTCAGAATATCTACGAACTCCCTTAGATGAGAATGTCTCACCCTCGAATGGATTGTATAAGGTTTCATACTTCAACATCATTCCGGTCTGATAATTAAGTGTTTGATAAACGTTTTATTTTTAAACACACTTCCACTGTGTATTAGATGTGACGATTCCCAGCACAAGGGTGGCTAGTCAGCCAAGGATTGCCCTTGTCGGTAGGGAAGCCGAAAAGGCTAAATGACCGAAGGCAACCCTATAGTGGCCGAGGATGCTGTCTTCTAGCTCAGGTGAGGTTGAGGAAAATGTGGTTGTCGCCTAGAGGGTGAGGGCTTCTCAGACGAATTTAGTGGAAGGAGGGCGTTCCCCAGCGATCACTAGGGTGTTCGATGCTGGGTATAAACCAGGGAGGACCTTAGTGGACTGGTTGCGTTGCGGGAGATGGCAGCATTAGCAGCACCCGGCGTCTACGGAAGCTAGGCCACTGCATCCGTAGCAGGCGCTCAGGTGGAGGCGGCAGGGTGGCGCCCGGCCCCACACTCCTCCAGGTGGGGGCCACCGGCGATCCGTTGCATCGGATGGGTATGGTGCCATGCCCACTCCCACCTTCCCTCGGCGTGAGCTAGTTCACACTATTTACAGGAGGACCCGTTCATGTGCTGGACCTGGAGAGGATACTGGGACCACCGCGGAGAGCCACCCGGCCCCCGGGGCCAAAACCCCCATCCCCGGAGCCGCTCCTTCCGAATCCAAACATGACGTGCCGGCGAGGGGGAGTGGGGAGACAAAATTTTTAAAATTTTATATTTTATATTTTAAATAATATTTTACATTTTTTTCATCCTCATATGGAAGGGCATTTCTATCTTAGTACTTCTCAACAGAATATTTTCTATTTATGGATGGCAACTAAAATCCAAGCAGATTGTAAGAAGTTGTTTTTAAATATCAGAGTTTCAGAGTATATGTTAAAAAAAAAATCTCAATCAAAAGCTCTCATGGTTAACATCCGTTAGAAAAATAGAATATGACATTTGCTCTCTTGGAACTCATTCTCAGAACTAGGTTAAGAATTTTACTTCGTAAGATTTTATCATTCCGCCATGTCAATGGCAGAGCTGAGCTACATTGGAGACCACCTGTCAAAAAAAAAAAAAAAACCTATATTGGAGACCCCCATCACTGCCATTCATCAACACCACCCCCAGGCTACCACTCCCAACACCAGCTTGTCCACTCCACGGCAGAGCTTTGTCCTCTCCAACACTAGCCCCAACCACCTTGCATCAGACATGGGGAAGAGAGAGCGAGAGAGATGAAAGGAGGGGTTGTTTACTTCCTTTGCCACTGTTCTAATGCCACCGTCACAAGTGTTCTACCGCCAGGCAAAACCCTGAGCTAGGGTTTCATATTGGGGGAGAAAATTTGCAGCGCAACAGCATTTTTTGTTATCTTGCTAGTTAAGAGCTAATCAAATTAACTACAAAAAAGAGCTAATCAAACACAAATAAACTGTAAATCCATCACCTATGGAGAGAACAACATGGATCTTTTGTATAATGGAGACGATTTGGAGGACTTTATCATAAATAGTGGCATTTGGAGAACGGTTGTATGAATGTGAAGTATAAGAAAGAAACTCAAATTTTTATACCATCCATTCTAGAACATCACCTTCAAGTTATAAAGTTAGGAGAAGTATTAATTGCTGAGGGCCCTGCCCCCTAATCAGACAAGCAGGTAAGATGGCGTGCATGATGGCCGGACAGTAAATATCTCTCGTAAAGTTAATCTTCTGGGCCATATTTGGAATCAAGATAAATCAGTAATAAAATAAAAATATCATAATTTTTTTTAGATATTCTCAAGTTATTTTAAATCTATCTCAATATCAAATTGTAGTGACCCTAAATACTTATGTCCAATAAGGTTCTATATCCAGGCCGTCTCCCGCGAACGGATCGAAGTCTCGCAAGGGATATCTCACACAAGTGTTTAGTAAGAATATAAAAGACAATTGTAAGAATATAATATATAAAAAAGTACATGTACTTATACTCATTACCACAAATTACATTGTTCCAATACATCATTACATGCCCAAGAGAAAAGTACAACTATCTGGAGCATACCTCGATGGAGCAAAGTTCACACAACTACAACTCTATTGCTGGTGGTACAAGTCTACTGCAACGCTGCTGCAAGTTAAACTCACAGCTAATACCTGAAAGGAATTGTAAGGGAGTGAGCCTCAATAAGTCACAGACTCAGTAGGGACTACCCAAAAATAACAACAAAACTAGTATCACAACTGTAGCGTATTGACCGTTTGCATCGTGGCTTAGTGGTTGTGGAGGCCAGTGTATGGCATCTGGCTTGAGTTTCAGGTGTTTACGCAGATTTTGGGGCTTTGTGGGCTGACAGATTAGGTCCAAATCACCCATTGGTTCACTGTTTGTGAACGCGATACGGGTGGACATCGTGTTATTAACGCGACGGTCCTAGTTGTCGCGTTCTTGCTACCGCCTCTTCGTCTGCATGTCCGCCGCGTGGCGCGTGCTGGGCAGCCGCTGGTGTCAGCAGTGTGAAGGCAACGGCCTCCTCCGTCGCATTTTGGTCGCGACGGCAGGGTACGTCGCGTTCTCATCTCTTAGTGGTTTTTAACCTAGGTCGACCCAACAGAGCTCAAAAAGCTCTGCTCAGCCAGGAAGGAGTTCTTGAGGATGGTTTTGGGCGATCCGAGGTTCTGGTGTTGTTTTCGGCGTGGTCTCACCGCAAGGATGTGGTACGAAGCGGGGTAAACGCCAGGGTATTTTCATTCTTCGCGTTCTTCGCGAAGGTAGGGAGATTCTGCCCTGTTTCTCTCCGTGGATTGCATGTTAAGCATGTTTAGCTGTTTTACATACTATAGACAATAGATACCATGCTAGTGTAATGCTTAGAGCATGAATATTTGGGTTTCATGGTAGATAGCATGGTTTTTATGGGGATTCTGGAGATGGAAGCATGGGTTTGGGTCACTGTCTGTGAAGGCGACGGACCTGACTATCGTATTGAGAATGCGATAGCCCGACTCGTCGCGTTCTTCTTCTGAACGCGACATATCGAGGTGTCACGTTCTGAAGGCGACAGTGGACCTCGTCGCGTTTTGGTTTCCAATGGCAATGGGCTTGTGCATGGTTATGTAATTATCAGATTATCCTTATTTATTGCATGGCAATGGTAAGCAGTGCAACGGTACTTGTGAAGTTTGAGGAACATGATGTTCACGAGGTTTGAGCAGTGTTCATGTGGTTTGTGTGTGTGTGGCAAGTAGTACGACACCTACCGTGGTTACCTCTCCAGTTGGGAGCCCCAGATTTTGTGTGAGCCAGGCACGTTAGTGCTCGGGGCTTGTCCCGGTACTTGTGTACCATCGAGGTCTGTGTCGTCTTCCTAGACACCCTCACTTTTGTGTAGAGTTGTACGTCCAGTTGAGGGAAAGACAGCAGTGGGACAGCGACTTGTGTGAGTTTGTGTTTGTCGCTTGTAGCGCGCTCGTGGTTGGGGGTTACGGACACCTGTAGACATACTGGACCCCAGCTAGTCCTATTTTCCAGAGCCTCACTTTAGGGAGCTCGGGCTGGAGTCCCTAAAGTGTCAGACATGGGCCTACAGCTGTGTAGTTCGTAGGGGTGGTGTTGGTTAGTCTCCACAGTTTCTTGGTTTGTTCTAGTAGAGCGGCAGCTGGACCTTTCATCTGTGGCTGCGAGACTGAGAGGTAGTCCTGTGTAATTTATCCGAGTTAGTTGCTGGTGTCGCGAACCAGTCTTCGTGACCCAAGTGTGGCGTTTTCTACTTTAGCACGTACACTTGGACGAGGTTTGTTGTTTACTTATTGAAGGTTGATTTTCTATTAATAGCATGAGATAATTGTTATTTACAGCTTTAATATCATGTGTAGCTATTTCTATAATTGCCTAGTGTAGTTTCTTGCTTCTGCACTCTGTGAGTTTGGTTTTGTATGGCTTTTGGGGAGTTTCCCTAATGAGCCAGTGACTTGCGAGGCTCACCCCTACTCCTTTCAAGTGAGGGAGAGCCAAAGGCTTCTCACCTTTCGTCAAGTTTAGAGCCGCACCGTAGCGGAGTTGGGTCTGCACTACCAGTAGTGTAATCTTCTTTTTCTGTTCACCTCGGGGTATGCCCCAGGTTGTTGTACTTGTGTCTGGCTATAGTGAAAAATGGCTATGTATATTTCATGTAAATATTTGTGAGATGTGACAATCTTATATATATTTGAGTTGTTTCCTTTATATTTCTACGGACTTGTAAATGATATCCCTTGCGAGGCTTCAGCTCGTTCACAGGAGGCGGAGTCGGGTCAAGCTCGTTATTGGGTTAACGGGTTTGAACAACGAGCACCACTATAGTTGGTATCAGAGCAAGGTCCGTGTGAACATAAAGGTATCGAAAATTTACATAGCTTGGTCTCTGCTTTAGTCCACTGCTGGTAGTTGACCCTGGTTTTCATATTGATTTGTTGTATGTTGTGTGGTTGGAATGATGTTTATGCAGGATCAGAAATGGCAGATAGGAGGGATTGGGGAGGTGGTGGAGATGAGCCAGAGGAGACTACACAATGATGATTGAGAGGTTATAGGAAAGTATTATAGAGATCCGGACCAGACTAGATCAGCAGGCACCAGTACAGCCAGTAGCGGAGGCACCGCAGTTTGTAGAGAAGGCAGTACCAGTAGCGCCACCCCCACCACCACTGTGATTCAAGGTACCACCAGTTGCACCCGTACTTCCAGCATAGAGGAGTCTACGGCACTTGTGGAGAGGTTTTTGCGGTTGCAGCCACCTACTTACTCTGGAGGCCCGAACCCAGATATAGTAAAGCATTGGATACATGATATAGAGAGAGTTTTTGTTACTATGAGGTGTTCACAGGATGATAGAGTGATACTAGCTACCTATCAACTACAGGGATTTGCACAGGAGTGGTGTAGATTGAAGATGCAGACAGTGTTTGCTAGGAGGACAGAGGACACATCACCTGGCAAGAGTTCTTGGAGGTATTTAATGACACAGTCTTCTCAGTTCGGATACAACAGGCCAAGAGGGAGCAGTTCAGGTTTTTGCAGTAGGGGAATCTGTCAGTGTTAGAGTACCAGATGAGGTTTATGGCGTTGAGCAGATATGCTCCATATGTGGTTACAAATAATGCTATGATGGTGGAGTACTTTATTCGGGGATTGCGAGCAGAGTTACAGGATGCAGTGATTCCCCTTATGTGTAGGGCAGTGGAGGAAGCAGCGCAGAGGGCAGCTATACTTGAGAGGACTGTCCAGGCTTGACAGGTACAGACAGGAGGTTCATGTAGTTTTCGGCTTCCACAGCAGTCTACAGGCATCAGCAAGGGTAAGGCACCCTCAGGAGCGTCATCGTCGTCCGGATTTGCCAAGTGGGGCAATAAATTAAAGAAGATATTCAGATGAGGACGAAGTGGTGGTAGGCAGCAGGGTTTTCAATAGGGCTGAGGTTTCAGGCCAGCTCTGGAGGAGTCGCAGCAAAGCACAGCAGGGCAGCCCATAGCTTTTCTAGGCTTCAGGTGTTATAATTGTGGGCAGCCAGGGCATTTAGCCAGGAATTGTCCGCATCCTCGGAAGTACAACTATGGTAGAGGAGCACAACAGCAACAGCCATTCTAGCAGCCAGCAGCGGAGCGAGGTAGAGGTCCACCTTTCCAGAGGGGACGAGGTCGAGTTATGGCTGTCATCAGAGCTCAGGCGGAGGAATCCAACCTAAGTGAAGGTATATTACCTCTTTTTGAATTTTCTGCTAGAGTGTTGATTGATCCGGGTGCTTCGTATTCATTTATTTCCGAGGATTTCATGGATAGCATGGTACATCCCTTAGAGGAAAGGCAGTGTGAGTTGATTGTAGAGGTTCCTTCTGGTGGTTTCATGCTCACTTCTTGTTACTTAGATGAGGTTCCAATAGTAATTCAAGGAAACCAGTTGCCAGCAAGGTTGTATGCATTGCAATTGAAGGAATATGATGTGATTTTGGGACTAGATTGGTTGGAAGCCTATGGGGCAGTGGTGGATTGTAGGAAGAAGAGAGTCTGATTTCGCCGACCTAGTGGAGCAGTGTTTGAATTCCAAGGTATGCCCTTCTATATATACTCCTAAGTTTATTATTTTTGCACTTAGGGATAGAAGGTTGATTAATGCGGGGTGTGTAGCATACCTTGCTTCAGTTAGTTTAGTTGAGTCAAGTAAGTCTGTAGAGATGGTACCCGTGGTCCGAGAATTTGCATATGTGTTTCCAGAGGAGTTGCCAGGGTTAGCCCCACACAGGGAGGTGGATTTTGCAGTTGAGTTGCAGTCGGGCAGTATGCCCATCTCAAAGGCACCTTATAGAATGGCACCAGCAAAGTTAAAGGAACTGAAGAAGCAATTACAGGAATTATTAGAAAAAGGTTTTATCAAACCCAGTCATTCGCCATGGGGAGCACCAGCGCTATTTGTCAAAAAGAAGGATGGCAGCTTGAGAATGTGTATAGACTACAGGCAATTGAACAAGGTTACTATTAAGAACAAATATCCACTTCCCAGGATTGATGATTTGTTTGATCAGCTATAGTCAGCTAAGGTATTCTCTAAGATTGATTTGAGGTCAGGGTATCATCAGCTACAGATTAAGGAAGAAGACATTGACAAGATAGCTTTCAAGACCAGATATGGGCACTATGAGTTTGTTGTCATGCCATTTGGGTAGACTAATGCACTGGTAGCATTTATGAATTTAATGAACAGAATATTTCACCCTTATATGGATCAGTTCATTGTGGTATTTATTGATGATATATTGGTATATTCAGCATCGGAGGAAGAGCATGTGGCACATCTAAGGATCACATTGTAGACTTTGCGAGATCATCAGTCATATGCCAAGTTCAGTAAACGTGAGTTTTGGTTGAAAGAGATTCAGTTTCTGGGTCATGTAATCTCAAGTGAAGGTGTTGCAGTTGATCCAGCCAAGGTAGAAGCAACAATGAAATGGGAAGAGCCAAAGACAGTGTCAGGGATTAGAAGTTTTCTTGATCTGGCAGGTTATTACAGGCGGTTCATTCAGGATTTTTCGAACATTGCAGCACCAATGACAAGATTGACCAGAAAAGGAGTGCCCTTTGTGTGGTCTTCAGATTGCAGGCACAGTTTTGCAGAGTTGAAGAAGAGGCTTACCACAACACCCATATTGGATATACCGTCAAGCAGCGGAGGATTGTGTTATATACGGATGCATCTAGAAGAGGTTTTGGAGTAATACTAATGCAGCATGGAAAGGTGGTAGCCTATGCATCCAGGCAGTTGAAGAAGCATGAAGAGAATTATCCGACACATGATTTAGAGTTGGCAGTGGTTGTGTTTGCATTGAAGATATGGCGACATTACTTGTATGGTGAGAGGTTTGAAATATTCACTAATCATAAGAGCTTGAAGTACATCTTCTCTCAGAAAGATTTGAATTTGAGGCAGCGCAGATGGATGGAGTACTTGAAAGATTATGATTTCAGCTTAGCAAACCATCCGAGCAGAGCCAATGTTGTGGCAGATGCACTAAGCAGAAAAGCAATTATGAGCCACATGATGATCAGAGAATGGAAATTGTATGAATATGTGGCAGAGAATTCATTGTTTGTGCCAAATAATCAGTGACGAACAATATTAAAAAGTAGTGCAGTGGAGCCTTCTTTATATTGGCAGATAGTGGAAGCACAAAGAACATATGAGAATTTGGTGGATATTGTGAGAATGGAGAAGGTTACACTCGATGATGACAGCATGGTCAGGCTTAAGGGTCGGTTGTATGTGCCAGCAGATGCCGAGGTCAAACAGAAAGTGTTCGAGGAAGCTCATAGGTCCAGATATACATCCATCCAGGCAGTACCAAGATGTATCAAGATTTGAAGAAAGATTTATGGTGGCCAAACATGAAGAAAGAAATTGCGGAATTTATAGCAAGATGTCTGGTATGTCAGAAAGTGAAGGTAGAGCATCAGAGGCCAGGAGGACTATTGCAGTCATTGCCCATTCCATAGTGGAAATGGGATGATATTATTATGGATTTTGTAGTTGGTTTGCCCAGGACAGCAGTAGGTCACAATGGAATTTGGATTTTTGTGGACAGATTAACCAAGGTTTGCAGGTTATTGGCAGTGAGCATGTCATGGACTGTGGATAGGTTAGTCAGAATGTCACGCCCCGGCGCGAAAATTCAGAATGCGCAGTTATATTCAGATCATAAATAGAACAAATAATTGGATGTGACATCAACATAAAATAAACTCCATTAAAAGTCAAATGATAACACCATACTACATCCACAACCATCAAATCCAACCATAGGGCCCATTATTCAAATTACATAAAAATCTCCATGAAAATGTATCATCATTACAAATACTACTCCAACATCTATTCCTAGATTCTCAGCTCCACATGTGACGGGTACTCTTCACTCATGCCCTGCCCCATCAGTGTCCACGAACTCATCATCACTACCTGAAATGTTTAGGATGATAGGATGAGCTAACTAGCCTAGTAGGATTTACATCTCAATGTGCGGGCACTAATATACAAGATTAGCATTTTAAATAAATAGGATCTTAACAGGAACATGATGATTAAAACATTCATGCATTTCTGACAAATCAAATGGCTGAATAGAATGGACATTATAACGAAACAAATACTGACTGTCATATGCATTGGACAGATAATTCAACAATAGAATCGTATCACAAGGATTGGCCATATTCACACAGATATCACATATTCACATGATCAAATGTATCATATCAAACGAAGGCACATTCACACAAATCTTGCACACATACCAGTGCCATGTCAAGCACCACAAGTCCATACTCCCGCGGTTAATAAGTACAATGGGGTGCTCCTCCCCAGGACCAGACAGGGCCCTTATTGCATAGGCATTAGTCAAATGGACCGAAGTCCCACGTTGTGCCGATCAAACTTATACATATTATGGCCATGGATTTCCAATAACAAGCTCATTATAATAGGGACATGATCATTCATAGAGTTCAATGTATGACAAAAGCTCGAGAGATCAATTGGACAGCATAACGACGTATCTTAAGTTTCATAATCTTTAGTGTCTTGACAAGAGGATGACTTAATGACATATCGTACATGGTACAAGTGCTCTCTATCTCCAGGGTACTTCATAGTACAACCAGCTCGGTCTCTATGAGGGAATCCACAAAGTACAGAGACTTACAGAGGTCTTAGGGAAAAGGTCGCTAGTCTGTCAATACGGAATGATCAGAAGAGAGCTTCCAATTCTCCAAGAGGGGTGTGCCGAATCGTGCAAACGTGTAAGTGTCGTGACACAAAACTTCCTAATCATGCGTGCAATGGATGAACAAAATATGGAAACCTCGGAAAGCATGTAAATAAGGAAAGTCCACATGCAACAAGCAAGTAACATAATAGTAAAGCTTAAACTAAGAAAGTCCATTCTAACATGTATCCTCCACAGATTTATATCACAACTTATTATGATAGATTTCATATCAAGCTAGATCACAAGATGATAATCAAATGAACGTAAAATCAATCACATCATTTTGTACATTAGAATCATGTTCATGTCATTATAGTTTTCAAATGGGTTGGTCACTTTTAGGCCAATTCTCAACTAAGTAGCATGATTACAGACCAAGATATACACATGATTGACTGAATAACTAAAAAGAACAGTCTCGAGTCGGCCTTTGAATCATGACGGACACAGTCGTCGCACTTCAAGGATCCGTTCACAGTTAAAACAAGCCTCGGTGCAAAGAGACTAAGTCGCGACGGACCTACCCGTCGTGTTCAAATCGCGACGGGACAGATCATCGCCTTTCAGACATGAATCGGTTACCCAATCGATTGCCTAACCAAGATCGTGACGGTCATGTCTGTCGCATTCATAACGCAACTAACCGATATGTCGCGACGATTCTTGAATCGCGACGCTTCAATATGTCACGTTCAAGAATCGATTTCAAACTTTGAATATAAAAAATTGTACCGAATCAGATGGGCGGGAAAACTACAAAATCGTGACGGCATCAAGACGGGTCTAGAAACCCACGCGACACACAGTTTTAGGTATCAGGGTTGACCGGTCAGACTTTAAACCGTGACATATAACTCGGTCACCTTCACTTGAATCACGACGTACCAGTACGTCACGTTCATGCAAGAAGAATCACGACGTCTGGATACGTCGTATTCTTGGATCTTGCCCGAAAATGCAGGAAAACTGATACACCCTTCATGATAGACTTATAACTTGAAATATAACGATATCTAGACAAAACTCTGAACATTAAAAGTGTTAAGGACATCTAGTAGAAGCGAATCATGGTTTTGGTTTGATCCAAAATGACCTCGATTTGCATAAAACACAGCATAACCATGAAAAGCCCTAAACTTGCGCGACTTATGGAAAATGCTTAATACGGCGAACATGCTTGATGGAAATTGGGCAAAATAGATGAAAAATAAACTAGACACAATGCTCTTTCAAATGGTAAAGACCTTGTTTAGTTCTGGCTCGAGATCACCTACCTTAAAGTGGATCTAAGAGGGTCTTCTACACAGGTCGCAACAGAGAATAGGTCGGAGAAGATGGTGTCCTCCTGGCTGATCTCCTCCTCTCCCAGTGCTCTAGCCCGCCTCCTCACGACCCCAACACAATGGTAAACTTCCTCCAAAAGTCTTATGACGATTACTTATAGGATTAGGGTTCAATTCAAGTCCTAATGCGTCTAGGAAAGGTGGGTTGCAATTTCTGCATGGTACCTTCCATGTATTGGGATTTCTCCTCCCAATTGGAGTATCAATGGCATTTGGAAACACCCTCTCATGGCTGGGTCCGATTTTGGTTACTTTGTACAGCTAATTACTCTTATTTTAGCCCTAAATTGCCTTTTCCTAATTTCTACATAATTAGGGTTGCGATTTTTGGGTTTTATTGTTATTGGGCTTTGTTCTTTGGCCCATTAAGAGTTGTGTTGGCCCCAACAAATCTAATTGGTTGATCCCACTTCTTGGGGGTTTGACACTGACCTTTATTTATTTATTAACATTCTCATTTATTTGTTATTTTCCTAAAAAAATTTAAATTCATAAATTTCTTGGGCGTTACACAGAATGTATGTAGACAGAATAGTACCACTACATGGAATTCCAGTTACTATTGTTTCAAATAGAGATACCAAATTCACTTCAGTTTCTGGAGGAGTTTACAGAGAGTAATTGGCACAGAATTGAGGTACAGTTCAACTTATCATCCACAGACAGATGGGCAAACAGAAAGAACAATCCAGACTATAGAAGATATGTTGAGAGCTTGTTGTTTAGTATGGGGAGGTACATGGGAGCACCACTTGGGCATGGTAGAGTTTGCATACAATAACAATCATCATGTGAGTATTGGAATGGCACCTTACGAAGCTTTGTATGGCAGACCGTGCAGAACACCATTTAACTGGCATGAAGTAGGTGAGAGACAGGTTATGGGTCCAGAGCTGACTCAGCAGTGTTCAGAAATGGTTAAATTTATCAAGGAAAAGCTTCAAACAGCACAAAGCCGTCAGAAGAGTTACATAGACACCAGACGCAGGCCACTATAGTTTGAAGTTGGAGATTATGTGTTTTTGAAGGTTTCTCCTACCAAAGGTGTGCTCAGGTTTAGAAAGAAAGGCAAATTAAGTCCAAGATATGTTGGTCCATTCCAAATATTAGAAAGAATCAGTGAAACAGATTATAGATTGGATCTCCCAGCAGAATTCACAGATGCACATGACGTGTTTCATGTCTCAATGCACAGAAGATATATCAGAGATCCTTCCCAGGTGGTCAGTTATCAGAGAGATGATTTGAAGCCAGACATGACAATGCTGGAATATCCAGTACAGATTACAGGGTGCAGGACCCAGAAACTGAGAAATAAAGAAATTGAGTTAGTAAAAGTCAGATGGGAAAATAGGCAGAGTGGAGAAGACACATGGGAACTAGCAGAGGAAATGATGAAATTGTATCCGTACTTGTTTGAGTTAGTCTTTAATTCTTTTAGGTGATAGTACCATACTTGTTTAATTGAAAATTTTTGGGTCGAGCTTTCTTTCTAAATTTTGAGGATGAAATTTCTTTTAGGTGATAGTAATGTACGTATTGACCGTTCGGATCGTGGCTTAGTGGTTGTGGAGGCCAGTGTGCGGCCTGTGGCTTGAGTTTTAGGTGTTTACACAGGTTTTGGGGCTTTGTGGGCTGATAGATTGGGCCCAAAGTACCCATTGGTTCACTGTTTGTGAACGCGACAGGGGTGGACGTCGCGTTATTAACGCGACAGTCCTGGGTGTCGCGTTCTTGCTACCGCCGCATGAGGGTCTTCATCTACATGTCCGCCGCATGGCGCATGGTGGGTGGCCCGCTGGCGTCAGCAGTGTGAAGGCGACGGTCTCCTCCGTCGCGTTCCAGTCGTGATGGCAGGGTACGTCGCGTTCTCATCTCTGAGTGTTTTTAACCTAGGTCGGCCGAACAGATCTTAGAAAGCTCTGCTCGGCTAGGAAGGAGTTCTTGCGGATGGTTTTGGGTGATCCTAGGTTCTCGTGTTGTTTTCGGCGTGGTCTCGCCGCGAGGACGTGGTACGGAGCGAGGGAAACGCCAGGGTATTGTCGTTCTTTGCGTTCTTCACGAAGGTAGGGAGATTCTGCCTGTTTCCCTCCGTGGATTGCATGTTTAGCTTGTTTTACATGTTGTAGACAATAGAGACCATGCTAGTGTAATGCTTAGAGCATGAATATTTAGGTTTCATGGTAGATAGCATGGTTGTATGGGAATTCCGGAGATGGATTCCTAGGTTTGGGTCATTGTCTGTGAAGGCGACAGACCTGACTGTCGTGTTGAGAACACGACAACCCGACCCGTCGCATTCTTCTTCTAACCACGACATATCGAGGTTTTGTGTTCTGAAGACGACAGTGGACCCCGTCACGTTTTGGTTTCCGATGGCAATGGGCTTGTGCATGGTTATGTAATTATCAGATTATCCTTATTTATTGTGCATGGCAATGGTAAGCGGTGCATCGGCACTTGTGAAGTTTGAGGAACATGATGTTCACGTGGTTTGAGCATTGTCCATGTGGTTTGTGTGTGCGTGGCGAGTAGTACGACGTCTACCGTAGTTACCTCTCCAGTTGAGAGCCCCAGGTTTTGTGTGAGCCATGCACATTAGTGCTTGAGGCTTGTCTCGGTACTTGTGTACCATCGAGGTCTGTGTCGTCTTCCTAGACACCCTCACTCTTGTGTAGAGTTGTACATCTGACTGAGGGAAAGATGGCAGTGGGATAGCAACTTGTGTAAGTTTGTGTTTGTCGCTTGTAGTGCGCTCATGGTTGGGTGTTACGGACACCAGTAGACGTACTAGGCCCCAGCTAGTCCTGTTTTCTATTGCCTTACTTTAGGGAGCTCGGGCCGAAGTCCCTAAAGGTGCTAGGCATGGGCCTGTGGCTGTGTAGTCCGCAGGGGTGGTGTTGGTTGGTCTCCACAGTTTCTTGGTTTGTTCTAGTGGAGAGGCAGCTGAACCTTTTGTCCATCACTGTGAGACTGAGAGGTATCCTATGTAGTTTGTCTGGGTTAGTTGCTGGTGTCGCGAACCAGTCTTCGTGACCCGAGTGTGGCATTTTCTACTTTAGCACGTACACTTGGACGAGGTTTGTTGTTTACTTATTAAAGGTTGATTTTCTGTTAATAGCATGAGATAATTGTTATTTACAGTTTTAATATCATGTGTAGCTATTTCTATAAATTGCCTAGTGTAGCTTCCTACTTCTGCACTCTGTGAGTTTGGTTTTGTATGGCTTTTTGGGAGTTTCCCTACTGAGTCAGTGACTTGCGAGGCTCCCCTACTCCTTTCAGGTGAGGGAGAGCAGGAGGCTTCTCACCCTTTATCTAGTTCAGAGCCACACCGTAACAGAGTTGGGTCTGCACCACCAGCAGTGTAATCTTCTTGTTCTGTTCACCTCGGGGTATGCCCCAGGTTATTGTACTTGTGTCTAGCTATAGTGAGAAATGGCTATGTATATTTCATGTAAATGTTTGTGATGTGACAATCTTATATATATTTGAGCTGTTTCCTTTAATTTCTATGGACTTGTGAATGGTATCCCTTGCGAGGCTTCGGCTCATTCGCGACAGGTGGAGTCGGGTCAAGCTCGTTATTGAGTTAACGGGTTTGAACGACGAGGACCGCTACAACAACACAAAAACCAAGATGTCAACCGTCAAGGGTCTCACTGGCAGCTTTAACAGGAGCACTACTGGAGTAACAATGTGCTAACAATAAACATAATTAAACTACATAAACCATAAACACATTAGCTAATCACAACTCACAGACACTAAAGGAAATAACAGGACTAGTACAGAGACCCAGCCCACCACAGTAACCGACAAGTAAACCGCTAGCCACACAGGCCAACCCACAACGGGAGGTAGTAGGACTGGTAGCCAAGAGCCAGTCCACCCCCAACTCATAGTATCAAACACTTCGGAGAATTACTCACAAAGAGGGTAACACACGACAAGTGGAAGGTCACACAACACGACCTCCATAGAAATCTGATACACTTCAACACCTAAGAAGTCCAGCACACCGCTGTAGACACGCAAATTCGAATCCACCGCGGAAAAATTTCATATTGTGCCATAATGCCACAAATGGCCCTCATATTGCCTTGCAAGAGTAGTTTTCCAATATTTCCGAATCTCACCCGTTCTTCCCCGGTGCTTCCCCTCCATTTCCAAGGCTCGCCAGGGGTCTATAGGCATTCATTTCAAGTCGCAACGGGTCTTCGGGGCGCGATCAGGGTGGCTGAAATGCGTCTGGCAAGACGGACGCGATTCCAAGTCACGCCAGACATCTGGGGCGCGACAAGGCCAAGAGTCCTTATCGCGGCAGCCTTGTGCGACGCGATAAAGAATTGTCTATTTTATTTATGGAAAATGTCCAACGCCATTTTATGAACGCATCCGTTATGAGCACCGTGATTCCAATGTCAATTTTGGTAGGGATTTTCATAAATAAAATATATAAATACTTTATCGCGTCATGCCGCCCCAACGCGTTTCAAATCAAGACGCGTCGGCCTAAGCCGCCGTGATTAGGCCCTATGCCCCAAAGTCGTCGCACTCGACGCCCCGTACCTTCGAGTCCCGAGGAATGTCTGAATCACGTCCGCCTGAGCCGCCGTGATTAGCCCTAGGCCTGACACGCCAGACCCCAGAAGTCGTCGCATTTATGGCCCACGTGCCCAAAACGAAGTCGCGGCGGGGTAGGCCGACGCATTTCAAGAATGCGGTGGTCATCCCCGATGCGAATTTGAAGGTGGCCGTAGGCCGTAATCATCGCGCTTTATGTCAAATCAAGCGGTAAATGCAGTGCTTCCTAATCGCGACAGCCATTGTGGACGCGTTTCTTATCACGGCGGCCGGAGCGGACGCGATTCACTCTTATTGTCGTGTCCACTATAGCCGACGCAATTCAAGCATCTGATGCCTATAAATAGACCCCCGAGGGTCATTTGTAAGGGGGGTCCACTCACTGCGGTGAAGCCCTGCCGGATTCCCGTCTCGACCTCCGAGCCAAGGGGACCTTCTACTTCACGCCGATCCATGCCTTCCTCCTCGGAGTTCGGAGCCAGCATCTTCCTCCACGCGTACCGGAGTGGAGCGAGGCGGAAGTGTCTCCCCTTCTTCCTCCATCCAACCGGCAATACCACCGTGCCATCCACTTTCGGGGAAGTACCCCCTTCCCTTTCTCCTTTTTAAGTTACATTTCATCTCCTCCGGCCCCACATGGCCCCCATATTCCCTTTTTTTACACCACACACACACATTACCTATTTTTAGGGGTTTAAAAGTCACCACACGGTAAGTCGTTCCCTATCCCTTCATTTCATTTATTCGTTATTTTTAGAATTGCATACTACACACGTGGCTAATCCCCTTTTCTCTTCTTTGTCCTTTTCTTTGTCAGGGTACACTACAAGAAAAATCGGAAATAGAGACCGAAATATTCGGTCTCTATTCGGTCTCTATTCGGTCCCTAAACATCTCAGAGACCGATAGGGCCGAATAGTGACCGAAATTGTCGGTCAAAAAATTCTGGTCACAAATCTGTGACCGACTAAATTCGGTCCCTATTCGGTCACAAATAGGGGACCGAATAGGGACTGAATAAGATTTTAGGGACCGAAATGGGGACTGATAAATTCGGTCCCTATTTAGGACCGAAATTAATCGATCCCTATTCGTCCCTATTTTAGGGGCCGAATGGGGACTGATAAATTCGGTCCCTATTTAGGGACTGAATAGGGACCGAATTATTTCGGTCCCTAATCGGTCTCAATTTTTAAATATTTTTTTAATATATATATTTTTAGGAAAATAACCTGCTTAAATAAAATAAATATATCCACAACAATAATAATTGTCCACCATAAAAATATCTACAACAACACAAAATATAAACATATCCAAACAAAACAATAATAAAATGTCGACAACATCAACAATAATAAAAATAACCACAACACAACAATAATAAAATGTCCACAACATCAGAAGAATAAAATGTCCACAATAACAATAAAAATATCGACAACATCACAAATATAATGCCAACAACAATATAAAAAATGTCTACACATATAATAGTGAAATGAAAATCATGAGGCCTCGTCTTCGTCTTCATCCTCGTGTCCTCTCACTCCACCCGATGAAGGAACCTACAATATATATATAACAATAATAAGTTAAAATTAAATACTATTATAAGCAAACTATTTTTTAGAAGTATAAATTAAATAAACTATAAGCAATGAAGGTCAATTAGATGAGTATTTCAAACATTGGACCCTAAAATCGAAGTTTTTCATTTTTTAACTAAACTAACTTGGTTAAGACGACTTAGAGCGTCGAGGTCAAACCGGGATTCCGAATTGAACTCCGTCAGTTTCCACAAGTCACACTCATCGGCCCGACCGTGCTGGAACAAACCGGAGGCCAATCGGATGAGTATTTCTAACATTGGACCCTAAAATCGAAGTTTTTCATTTTTTAACTAAACTAACTTGGTTAAGACGACTTGGAGCGTCGAGGTCAAACCGGAGTCCGAATGAACTCCGTCAGTTTCCACAAGTCACACTCATCGGCCCGACCGTGCGGAACAAACCGAAGGCCAATCGGATGAGTATTTCTAATTTTGGTCTTTCAAACCGAAGTTTTTCATTTTTTAACTAAACTAACTTGGTTAAGACGACTTGGAGCGTCGAGGTCAAACCGGGAGTCCGAATTGAACTCCGTCAGTTTCCCAAGTCACACTCATCGGCCCGACCGTGCTGGACAAACCGGAGGCCAATCGGATGAGTATTTCTAATTTTGGTCCCTCAAACCGATGTTTCCATTTTTTAACTAAACTAACTTGGTTAAGACGACTTGGAGCGTCGAGGTCAAACCGGGAGTCCGATTTGAACTCCGTCAGTTTCCCCACAAGTCACACTCATCGGCCCGACCGTGCTGGAACAAACCGGGGCCAATCGGAAGAGTATTCTAACATTGGACCCTCAAATCGAAGTTTTTTATTTTTTAACTAAACTAACTTGGTTAAGAAGACTTGGAGCGTCGAGGTCAAACCGGAGTCCGAATTGAACTCCGTCAGTTTCCACAAGTCACACTCATCGGCCCGACCGTGCTGGAACAAACCGAGGCCAATCGGATGAGTATTTCTAATTTTGGTCCCTCAAACCGCAGTTTTTCATTTTTTAACTAAACTACATGGTTAAGACGACTTGGAGCGTCGCAGTCAAACCGGGAGTCCGAATTGAACTCCGTCATTTTCCACAAGTCACACTCATCTCATCGGCCCCACCGTGCTGGAACAAACCGAAGGCCAATCGGATGAGTATTTCTAATTTTGGTCCTCAAACCGAAGTTTTTCATTTTTTAACTAAACTAACTTGGTTAAGACGACTTGGAGCGTCGAGGTCAAACCGGGAGTCCGATTGAACCCCGTCAGTTTCCACAAGTCACACTCATCGGCCGACCGTGCTGGAACAAACAGGAGGCCAATCGGAAGGTATTTCTAACATTGGACCCTCAAATCGAAGTTTTTTATTTTTTAACTAAACTAACTTGGTTAAGACGACTTGGAGCGTCGAGGTCAAACCGGGAGTCCGAATTAAACTCCGTCAGTTTCCACAAGTCACACTCATCGGCCCGACCGTGCTGGAACAACCGGAGGCCAATCGGATGAGTATTTCTAATTTTGGTCCCTCAAACCGAAGTTTTTCATTTTTTAACTAAACTAACATGGTTAAGACGACTTGGAGCGTCGCAGTCAAACCGGAGTCCGAATTGAACTCCGTCAGTTTCCACAAGTCACACTCATCGGCCCGACCGTGCGGAACAAACCGGAGGCCAATCGGATGAGTATTTCTAATTTTGGTCCCTCAAACCGAAGTTTTCCATTTTTTAACTAAACTAACTTGGTTAAGACAACTTGGAGCGTCGAGGTCCAACCGGAGTCCGATTTGAACTCCGTCATTTTCCACAAGTCACACTCATCGGCCCGACCGTGCTGGAACAAACCGGAGGCCAATCGGATGAGTATTTCTATTTTGGTCCCTCAAACCGAAGTTTTTTATTTTTTAACTAAACTAACTTGGTTAAGACGACTTGGAGCGTCGAGGTCAAACCGGGAGTCCGAATTGAACTCCGTCAGTTTCCACAAGTCACACTCATCGGCCCGACCGTGCTCGAACAAACCGGAAGCCAATCGGATGAGTATTTCTAATTTTGGTCCTCAAACTGAAGTTTTTCATTTTTTAACTAAACTAACTTGGTTAAGACGACTTGGAGCGTCGCAGTCAAACCGGGAGTCCGAATTGAACTCCGTCAGTTTCCACAAGTCACACTCATCGGCCCGACCGTGCTGGAACAAACGGAGGCCAATCGGATGAGTATTTCTAATTTTGGTCCCTCAAACCGAAGTTTTCCATTTTTTAACTAAACTAACTTGGTTAAGACGACTTGGAGCGTCGAGGTCAAACCAGGAGTCCGAATTGAACTCCGTCAGTTTCCACAAGTCACACTCATCGGCCCGACCGTGCTGGAACAAACCGGAGGTCAATCGGATGAGTATTTCTAATTTTGGTCCCTCACACCTACCTAAGTTCTCCCTTTTTAACTACCTAACTCGCTTAACAAGAAATGTGTGTCGATCAACCCAAATTAAAGTTAAACTAAGTTAACTGTTAAAATTAAACCTCTGAAATAAAATAAATTTACTCACGTGAGGGGCGTGTGCTGATGTCGATGGTGCTGCCTGTGGAGGAGGAATGTTGATCTAGGAGAAGGCCTGGGAGATAACCTGGGAGAGGGACTGGGAGTGCTGGGCCTGTAGTGCATCGGTCACCTGCATCTGCATCTGGGCTAGACGAGTCTCTATCGAATCCGTCAGACGAGACTCTAAGCCCGATATCCTACTGTCAATGAAGCCCATCAGCTGTCTGGAGAAGTACCTGGAGTACCAACTCCTACGTGGAATGCACTGGTCTGTGACCCTGAGCTGGATCCTCCAGATAACACCCGGCTCGTGTCGATGCTGTGCCCAAAACCATACACATGGCCTTTCTTTGGGGCCCCAGATGCCGCAACCCATACCTCAGGATCTAACGGCGGCTGCTCGTCCTCCCCGACGTACTTCTCTGTCATTTGTTGGCTGTATGACTCCTGCAAAAAACCAGAAAAAACAATAGTAGTTAATATTCATATTAATGTGAAAAATTAAATAGTGAATATCTTCTAAATACTTACTGCAACCACTCGGGCTCTATCGCTAATGTATGCATCCGTTCCTTTTTCTTGTGTGTTCTATCGAACACCTCGGAAAATGTCGGCTGCCTTTTTAGCTCCTTCTCCTATTTCACAGAAAAAACATGACATAAATGAGCACCTTTATAAATAAAAGAGACCAGAAATGGACAAATTACTTACCAATCTGGACTGATGGGTCGCAAAAGAGACAGACCCACCAGTATGCATGTTTGCTTCTGGATTCGCAGCCCGATTAACTTTCATTATTGAGGATGTTTGTTGCCATCTCTCTGCAGCCCAGATGTTGCAAAGAGTTTCCCAATATTCTCCCCTCATCCAACTGAGCGCCCGCTCCCTCCAAAGAGTCGGGTCTGCACTCTGAGAATGTTTCTCTGCATTTTTTCTCACATTATACATCAAATGCTTGAAATTTGATCTTGCGGTCATCGTCCATACAAATCGAGACCGCGCCTCGTCCGTACGACTCGTGAATTGATGCTGGCTCTATATGCATAAGAGTTAGTGAACTGCATGTATGAATACGATAAGAATTAAATTACAATACGAAATTACATACCATGAACATCTGATACAAGTGCTCCTGGACCTCCATCGGAAAATCATTGAATCTATGAATTGGCCCAGGAAAATGTGCTTGTAACGTTCTTGTGATGAATTAAGATGCTTGAGTAGGCTCTATTTTATCACTGCAATGATGTAACTGCATAATGTCAATTTCTGAACTAAATTCACTTCATTGCCCATAAGAAATACATACTTGTTGATTACGTACCCATTAATCCAACCTCCGCAGAGTGCTCTCATAAAAACTACCTCTGCCCTCCTGCAGACTACCAGCATCCTCTGGCACCGAACCTGGAAAATAATGATGAACAACATGAGTAATGTACAAAAATACTAAATAATGACTACAGAAATACCTAACAGTTAAATATACAAATCTACTGGTGCATCTGGAGAATGTGTAGAGTGACCTGAGCATGTGACATTTTAATGGCATCAGAATTAATGCATACATTAAAGTATAACTTTACATATACATACCAGCTACTACAGGAGGAGACTCGGAGGATGCACCAACAGCTGTAACTAGAATAGAACGCATAAGTAATGAGGAAGATGAATGCACAATAAAAGTACATTTGTAAATATACATACCTGCAGGCACGGTAGGAGCAGAAGAACTAGAAACTGTAGCAATTTATAACATTAAATATATATAATAATTTACAAAATACTTGGAAATTGAATATACATACCTGCAGGCACGCTAGGAGATGCAGAAGAAGGACCAGCAACTGTAGCAATTCTAATAACATTAATAATATATATAAATAATTACTACAAAAAATATTTGGAAATTGAAATATACATACCTGCAGGCACGCTAGGAGATGCAGAAGAAGGACCAGCAACTGTAACAATTCTAATAACTTAATAATATGTGTAAATAATGACTAAAAAAATACTTGAAAATTAAAATATACATACCTAGTGCGCTAGGTAGAGGAGGTGTCCGCTCACTCGAAGGAGAAGCAGAAACTGTAACAATTTTAATGGCATTAACACTACACAAGTACAAAAATAATATACAGAGAAAAATACACAGCTGATGACGTTATTAGAAAAATATACATACCAGATGCGGGGAACAAAGCCCTCCCACGAATGCCCCTCCTAGAACTGCTACCAGATCTTCCTCCACGCACCATATCTTCATAGAGAACATAAAATCATAATGTTTACTAGTCAATTGCTTATATTGAAAGTGAGCTGATTTAAATATACTCTACAAGTATGAAAAAATTCTACCATAGTTTAATTGATATCCATTTCCTCCTCAGATGATGACGATATGTCTAATTCAACCTCATCTTCATCATCATCTTCACATTCATCACTGGTATATTCCTCTTCCTCACCAGAACTTCATATTCAATATCTGTACGACGAGCACTACTGTCTTTCATCTCACGTGGATCGAGTTCTTCGACCTCATTTCCGTGAGACAAGGACATTGGTGCTTCGGAATCGTCTTCTCCAATATGAGTTGTCAACTCTACATCTTCAACAAAGTCTTCTTGAAAGAATTCTGCGTTGATCTCTTCAGCTGTCTGATCAGTCATGTCCAATTCATAATCAGAGAATAGTCTTGACTTAACTCTGTAAACTACCCACCAATCATTTCGTTCTTTGTTTGTACATAAAGGATAGCTTGTATATACACTTGCTGGGCTTGTGTGGCTAAGATGAATGGCTCATAAGTATTCAATTTTGACTTATGTTTAAGCTCGACAATCCCATGTGTTGTGTCATTTCGAATGGAATTCGGATCAAAACAATGACACTTGAACAAGAATATATGATTGTCTTGTCCTAGATATTGCAATTGTAGGATCTCCTCTACAATACCATAGTAGTCATACTCACTTTCATTGTATGTACTTCCTTTTACGCATATGCCACTGTTCATGGTAGATTTATTCTGCCCATAGTCTTTCGTATGAAACCTATACCCATTGACAATAAATCCAGGATAATTCTGTGCAATTTTGATGGGCCGTAGGCTACCTGACGAATCTTTCATCAGTAATTAAACATTCTTGCACCTGCGTGTAGAAAAGGCTAGTTATAAAATGAAATGAATTTTGTTGAATACTCTTTGACGGTGTACACTTACGCGTCTCTCTAGCCATAAGGCCAATGACTTCTCTCGTTCTTTTTCAACCTCAAAATCAGTGAGTTGTGGATTTTTTTTTAATTCTGAATCAAATTGTCTGCAATATAAATAGCAGATCACATTGAATAGGTAGATAAAGGCAAAAAACTTACATATAAATTTAAATTGTGAGATTAGTACTTACTCAACATAACATTCTAGCTCAGAACAATTAAAAGAATATATATCTCTGCGGCACATAACTCTCTGTCATCCAGCATTCGAGTTGAAGAACGTCCGAAGGCACGTCCAGGATGAGTAAATATTGAGAGTCGATTTGAACCGACAGATCCCCCCCCCCATCATCATTACGTGGAGGTTGTGTCGACGAGTTTGAATGTCTGCTTCAAAGTACATTGCACAAAAGTTAGAAATTTCCTCCATAATGTATGCCTCAGCAATAGAACCCTCCACTTTTGCTTTATTTCGGACTTTCATTTAAGGTCATGCATACACCTACATCCACAATGTAAGAGACAATTAGAAATGTGGTCACTTACGTAAGGTGCAATCGTACGAAGGAAATAGTTCATATTGCATATACCTCTCAAATGGATACATCCATCTATATTGTACTGGCCCTCCGACCTTTGCTTCATATGGTAGATGTACGAGTAAATGCTCCATTGAATCGAAGAAAACCAGGTGGAAATATCTTCTCCAACTTGCATACAGTGGTGACCACATTCTGTTCGATAGTTTGCACATCCTGAAGCCTGAGTTCTGATGCAGATAGAATCGTGAAAAATCGACTCAACTCAGATAACGCTCCCCATAGCTGCTTCGGCAAGATGTCACGAAATGCAATAGGTAGCAACCTTTGCATGAATACATGGCAGTCGTGACTCTTCATTCCATATATCTTTCCTCACTGACGTTGACAAAACGAGCAATATTTGACACATAACCGTCAGGAAATCTCAGTTGTTTCAGCCACTGACACACTTGATTTACTTGTCCTCCTCCAAGCACATAACTGTTTTTGGTTTACTTGATTTCCCATTTACTTCAACAATTTCTAACTCTGGACGTTTACAGAGCATGGACAAGTCCAAGCGTGCATTCACATTGTCCTTTGTTTTACCTTTGATATCCATAACTGTGTTGAATACATTATCAAAGACATTTTTCTCGATATGCATCACGTCTAGATTGTGCCGCACAAGAAGAGTCGACCAATAAGGTAGCTCCCAGAAAATGCTTTTCTTCACCCAGTTGTGCTCCTTCCCAAAACCTGAAAGGTGTCGAGTACTGCCCATCTGTTGTGTGATATCTGGCAAATTTTCAACATGTGCTGCCATCATATCATGACCGGACAACCTCTCGAATATAACTTCATCTCGTTCCTTTTTGTTCTTTAGGAATGCATCTTTTTGTCTTCTAAAAGGGTGATCAGCTGGTAAAAACTGACGATGGCAATCAAACCAGCAGGACTTCCCACCATGTTTAAGTACAAACGATTTGGTATTATCCATGCAATACGGACATGCTAGCCTCCCATGTGTGCTCCAACCAGATAGCATTCCATATGCAGGAAAATCACTTATAGTCCACATCAATTGCCGCCCTCATGGTGAAATTTTGCTTTCTAGATGCATCATAAGTATTGACCCCCTCAGTCCATAATAATTTCAATTCATCAATCAACGGTCTTAGATAGATGTCTATATTTTTTGTAGGACTTTTCGGACCGGAATCAATAAGGACAGGAACAAATTCTCTCGCTTCATGCACATGCTCGGAGGAAGGTTGT
>JACBKR010001143.1:0-49377 GCA_014218235.1 Colocasia esculenta | reverse complement strand
GGAGGAAGGCGTGGGATGACAGGCTTCGCGCGTGCTCCTTTTCGGTTCCGGAACGCGGGCTTCTGGTCTGGCAGGGATTCGCCTTGTGAGGTTGGGCAGCTTATGCTCAGAGGTCGAGGCGCCGGTTTGGCAGGGCTTCGCGTCTCTGGGGATGGATCCCAAATGGTACCCTCGGGTCTGTATTATAGCAAAACATGCCAAAATCGCGTCGAGTACAGTGGACGCCTATTTCTAATGAAACGCGTCCGACTAAAGGGCCGCAATTAGAAGCGCTGGATTTCCGCCTGATTTGACATTCATATGATGATTATAGCCCACAGCTACATTGAGAATCGCGTCGGGCAAAGACGCCGGTTTTCTTACGATCGATCTTCTGACAGAATCAATCTTGATTTGATTGATGGTTTTGAAAACACGGCGATATGTGCAGACGCGTTTCTAAATTTGCCATGATTCGAAGCATGGGAGCTCTTAAATGCCGCGGCTTTAGGGGGTATGTTTGGTTTGACTTTATCGCGGTCATCTTAGCCGGACGTATTTCTTGATTTCTCATGATTTGAAATGTGACCCTATTAAATGTCGCGATTTTAGGCGTATGGCTTAGGCTTTGACTTTTAATCGCGGCAGCCTGATCGGACGCGATTACAGGCAGTAGGTACGGAAAAGGCAAGTGTGATATGCGTCGGTTTGACCCTCCGTGGATCACACTCCTTTTAAAAAGCGTCTACTATACCGGACTCGAATAAGTTAAGTTCAACAAACCTTTTTTAACCCCTTTAGGAAATTCCTAAAAATCCTAGATAAATCCTGAAAAATAGGAAAATCACTGAAGAGGTTAATTAAAGAGAGCCACTTCGAGGCATCGTGGTGTAACATGAAATTTGCTCGATACGTTGCCAAAACGACGTGTGTCTACAATATTAAGGTTGAATGTCCAAAACTAAAGAAGACGGAGTTCAGAAAGAAGGACAGCTCGAAGAAATTCAAAAGGTACAAAAAGAAAGCCATGGTAGCTACATGGAGCAACGACAGCGACTCAGGACAGTGAGTCAAGCTCCAATGAAGAAGAAGAAGAAAAGTCCAACTGGCCTTCATGGCAAACTTAGAGGAAAAGGTAACTTTTGACTCATCCTTTAATTCATGCAATGAATCTGATTCTGATAGTTTAGAAGACGCATTAATGAATTATATAGTAAATATAAAGATGTATGTAAAATATTAAAAACCACCAAGAAAATCCATGCATGCTTAGAAGTCACAAACTCAGATCTAAGTCTGAAACCGAGCAGTTAGAAAAACAATCTTCAAACTGAAAAGGAAAAATGAATTGTTATGTGAAGATCAAAGTTAAAAATGAACAAATAGCAAATCTGGAAAATCAAGAAACTTTAAATAAACTTAAAAAGGAAGTTGACACACTAAAATAAGGAAATGAATATCTAACTAATACAGTGTGAAAAGTTTACAAATGGTAAATCAATTTAATACTAGAAGATCAGGCAAGAAGAAGCATGGCTTAGGATATACTCCACCAGATAATGAGAAATAGTAGTCCATTCTAAAATTTATCCAACGCCAAAATTTGTAGTTGAACAAAATATTGAATATAAATCTAACTTTAAATACATTCCAACTAAAAAAGTAAGTAGAATATATTGCTGTAGTCATTGTATAAGTTAGGACATACCAAAACAACCTGTACGACAAAACACCTAAAATGGATCCCTAAAAGAAAAGCTGAGGAAACTAACCAGCAAGGACCCAAAAGAACTTAGGTACCTAAATCCTAGTGTTTTAATTGCAGGGAAGCCTTAGAGCATCAAAGTGGTACTTGGATAGCAGGTTGGATAGCAGGTGCTCAAGGCACATGTCAGGCAACATAAGATATTTTCTTCCATTAAAGATGAAGAAGGTACAGTGATGTATGGCGATACAGTGATCGGCTGTGGACCAGTTGGTAGTCAAGGCAGAACTCTCATTGAAGATGTGCTATGTGTTCAAGGACTCAAGCACAACTTGATAAGTATCAGTCAGCTGTGTGACAAGGGTCACCAAATCAGGTTCAACAGTCAAAGTGCATAATTATGAAGAGGTGTAACAATGTTCGAAGCCTGCAGAGAAAAGAATCTATATGTGCTTCATCTAGAAGAGTGAAGGATCAGGATGTAGGCTTGCAGTAAATAAAGATCAATCAGTTGAACTATGGCACAGGAGATGGGTCACTGCAGTTTGGATGGAATTAGAAATTGGTCAAGCAAAAACTAGGGAAGGTTTGCGCAAAATAAGCTCAAGGATAGAAGGTGTGTGTGAACCTTGTGCAAAAGGGAAGCATGCAAAAATCTTTTAAGTCGAAACAGTGGTAACCACCTCCAAACCAAGAGTTACTGTATATGGATTTATTTGGGCCGATGAGAACCACCAGCCTGGAGGAAAGAATTTTGGATTCGTAATAGTTGATGATTATTTTAAGATTTACATGGGTATCATTCTTGGAGCATAAAGATGACACGTTTGACAGCTTTGTTAAGTTCAGTAAGAAAGTTCAGAAGGACAAGAAGTTCAGCATATTAGTATTCAATCAGATCATGGAGGAGAATTTCAAATGAAAAATTTACAGAATTCTGTGATGATCAAGGAATTGAGCATAACTTCTCAGCACCAGGACCCACAGCAGAATGGAGTAGCTGAGAGGAAGAATAGACATTATTGGATATGGCCAGAACCATGTTATCAGAATACAATCTTCTAGATATTTCTGGGCTGAAGCAATCAACACAACATGTTACATAATAAATAGAGTGATGATCAGGCCAATCCTGAAGAAGACAGCGTATAGAACTTTACAAGCAAAAGAAACCCAAGATCAGTCACTTCAGGACGTTTAGATGCCCTTGCTTCATCCACATAATGGTAAGAGAGACATTGGTAAGTTAGATTCCAAATCTGATGAAGGAATATTAATGGGGTATGCTTCTAAACCTAAAGGTTATAGAGTCTTTAATAAACAAAGTTTATTAATTGAGCAAACTGTCCATGTTATTTTTGATGAATCTAACCCTTCCTGAGAAAGGAAGTTGATAGTGATGATGAAAATGCATAAAAGTTATCAAAGAAACTAAGGGATATATCTATCAAGGATAATGAAGATCCATCATTGGAAGAATTACAACAGAAAGAATATCTCATAATGATATTCCAAAGGAATGGAGATACAAGAAGGATCATCCAAAGAAACATATCATTGGAGATCCATCTGTTGGGGTAAGAACAAGAGGTAATGTTATTCCATGTGATTACATAGCATTTGTTTCTCAAATTGAGCTGAAGACAGTCAATGAAGCACTGTCTGATGAATCTTGGATTATAGCCATGCAAGATGAACTTAATCAGTGCAAGAGAAACCAAGTTTGGTCCCTTGTTCTGAGACCATCAGATCATCCTGTGATTGGCACCAAATGGGTGTTGGAATAAATTGGATGAAGCTGGTGTTATCACTAGAAACAAGGCTAGACTGGTTGCTCAAGGCTATTCCCAAGAGGAAGGCATAGATTTCGATGAAACCTATGCACCAGTGGCTAGACTAGATACAATTCAGATTTTACTTGCTTATGCATCTGCATTAGATTTAAAACTTGTTCAATGGATGTAAAATCTGTATTTTTAAATAGATACATAAAGGAGGAAGTCTATGTAGAACAACCTCCGGATTTTGATGATGTAGATTTTCCAAATCACGTTTTCAAATTGTATAAAGCTCTATATGGTTTAAATAAGCACCTAGAGCATGGTATGAAAGGCTTAGTGCATTTTATTAAACCATGATTTTATCAGAGGACATGTAGATATCACTTATTTATTAAGTCAAAAGTCAAAAATATATTACTTGTGGTAAATCTATGGATGATATAATATTCAGATCTACTGATGAATCTCTGTGCAAGTACTTTGAAAAGTTTATGCATGGAGAATTCGAAATGAGCATGATGGGGGAACTCAATTTTTCCTTGGACTTCAAATCAGCAAGGCAAAGAAGGCACACAATCTGCCAAGCGAAATACACCAAGGAATTATTAAAGAAATTTGGTTTTGACAATGCAAAGCCACTGTCCACACCAATGAGCACATCTACAAGGTTAAACAATGATAAGGATGGTAAGAAAGTAGATCAAAAACTTTACAGAGGTATGATAGGATCATACTTTACTTAACTGCTAGTCGACCTGATATTCTATTTAGTGTATGCATGTGTGCAAGATATCAGGCTGATCCTAAAGAATCTCATTTATTTCTGTTAAAAGATTTTTAGATATCTAGCTAGAACTCATAATCTAGGTTTATGGTATCCAAAATCATGTGAAACTAGTTTAGTAGGATATTCTGATGCTGACTATGCTGGATGCAAGGTAGATAGAAAAAGTACCAGTGGAAGTTGTCAATTTCTTGCAGGATGCTTGATTTCATGGTCCTCAAAGAAACAAAATTCAGTAGCACTATCAAAAGCTGAAGTTGAGTACGTAGCTTCTGGAAGCTGTTGCACTCAACTACTATGGATAAAACATCAACTTGAGGATTATGGACTGCACATCAAGACCATTCCATTGCTGTGCGACAACACCAGTGCATTAAATCTCACCAAAAATCCAGTCCAGCACTCAGAATGAAGCATATAGAGGTTAGATATCATTTCATTAGAGATCATGTAGCAAATGGTAATATAAATTATTTTTTATAGATACCTTAAATCAGTTAGCAGAATCTTTACAAAAGCCTTACCTAAAGAGAGATTTACATCTCTTAACAGGGAATTAGGCATGTGTAATTGTAATAGATTTTCTGCATGTAACTGAAATAATAACAGTTTCAGAATAATGCTTATTCTCTCCCTGGAATTAAGGAAATCCTTAATTGCTTGTGTCATAAATTGCTTGACGGTTCTTTATTTCAAAAGACCTTATCTATGTGAAATCGTCTCCTCTTTTGTCGTTTTCTGCATTTATTGCGGTGTCCTTTCAAAAGCAACTTAACTTTCGCTTTTAATCCTGTAATATGCCATACCGATTCCACCTTTATCTCTCATCTCTTTCGACTCGCCTGAAACGATAAACCTATCGATTCCGGCATCCTCTCTATGTGATTTCGAAAGAATCCCTCTGTTCGCGCCAAAATCTCTTGAGGGCTTCTACTCCTTCCCATGATCCTCTAGAAACCTTTCCCTGTTCAAATCCATGGCGGTTTTTGAGGTCTCCGGCACTGTTGGTGGCTACGGCATTGCGTTCCTCACAGCAGAGCAGTAGGAACAGTTTACAGCGGTGAAGACAAAGCTCTATGGTAACAAGGCAGTGGATGTGGTGATTTGGAGAAGAACGAGATGCACAGTGTGGTAGCACAATGCAGAGGATGAAGTGGACAAGGATGGTGACTATTTCAGAGGCAAGCTATCCTGACTTGGTAAAAGCTTTCATGTCTATTTGAAATCCAAAGAAGATGGGTCCTGACCTCCACAGTCAAAGGTACTCCCATTAACATTACATATGATATGTTGGAGAGTCTGTTGGAGTGTCTACCAATGGTTGCAGTGGGGTACACAGTGTCGACATTCATGTCAAGGGACTAGGGGATTATCGGTACTGAATATAAGCTGAAGGATGGTAAAATGGACTTCAACCGGATTTTGCATTTCATAGTGTGCCAAATTCTTGTACCAAGAAGTGCAACTTTCTCCACTTGCCCGAAGGCTGACTCCAACATGATGTTCTGGGCGATTCAGAACCAAGATATCAATATGGCAGAGGTGATTATTGAAAGAATGAAGTTTGCAACTGCGATGTTATGGGACAGAAGAACAAGCTCAACGTGTCCCTTCCTTATGCTCTAGAAATTTGAATGGTGAAGTTTCAATATAGATTTGAATGGTGAAGTTTCAGAGAAGATGGGCCAGGCTATCAGTCTAGAAATTTGAAAGAAAAGCGGTTTTTCTCTGGTAGCTGTGTTTGGACCAAGACCTCAGTTGCTGAAGGTGAGGCTATCATAGGAGAAGCTCAGAAGTCCATCCAGTTCAAGAATTTCTCAATTCTAGAGGCAGAGGCAGAAGTGAGGGTTGAAAACCCTATCATATAGGTTCCAGAAGGCCCAGTAGTTCAAGAAGAAGCAGCTGTCAGATCAGAATCTCAGTGGTCCAGAGTGGAAGAATCGGTTAGAACAGAAGAACCAGTGCTAGTAAGAAGAATTGAAGGAAGAAATTCTCCAGAACACATTGAGCCTGTTGGGCAATCCTTTGAGGTTGAATCCCCCACGACGTATTACATCTATTCTTCATGAAGTATTGGATACTGTCGCCAGCATTCAGTGGGAGCAAGAAGAAGTTGTTCTGGAAGTTATGGCACCAGGCCACAGTGATGTTTAGGTAGAGGATGCTCCTGCTCAAGGGGAGCATGTGGCTGAAATGGCAGCAGATGTTCAGGGGGAGCCCGCAGCTAGCCCCCATGTTGATCAGTTTCAAGAAGGTGTTGTGAGAGCATCGGATGAAGATGAAGTTCCTGTTGATAATGTGGAGCCAGTTGTTGGCACCAGTGATAAAGGCAAAGGTGTAGCCACTGAAATTCCATTACTTACTATAAGGCACACCAAATGTCAAAGAAGAAGAAGCTCAGAGTGAACCTGAAGCCAGTGATTGAGAGATTAGATTCACAAGGGCAAATCTTTGCTCTGTGCAGTCAGATATCTCATCCCTTTTTATGAGCCAGAGCTCTGCAGTCAAAGATCTAAGTATGGTAAAAGCAGCACTGAGGTGGATGAAAACTGAGTTGGGAAGTATGAAAACATTAGTGACAGATCTTTCAGATGCGGTGAGGGGCACATTTAGCTTCCACTGCCCACCTGCTTCCACTCATGCAGTTCCAGAATCTTCAGGGCCATCGGGGGCAGTTTCAGTAGAAGAAGTTCGGCCACCAGGGCCAAGGAATGAAGAAGAAATCCGGCCATCAGGGTCAAGTAATGCAGAAGAAGAAGTCCGGCCATCAGGGCCAATTGTGTTGAGGATTCAGGGCCATCAGGGTCAAAGGTGTTGAGGAATCAAGTCAGGATCAGCCAGCACAGGATGCATCTGGGCCACCAGGGCCATCAGTTGAGTAGGCAGGGCCTCCAGGGCCAGTTGTGGATGAGTCAGGGCCATCGGGCCGTGGAATCTCAGGATGAGCATGGAAGAGTTTAAGCACCTGTAGAAGAGGTTGTGCCCCCAGAGCCCCCTACTTTCCTCTTCAAACTCCAGCCCTCCTTCTCTACCTTGATCTACCATGCTCCTCCAGCTCTGCCACCTTTAAACAACATCTTCCCAAAAACATTTCCTCACCTACACCATTCCTACCACAACCTCTCTTTTCATGTTTCCTCCACATTCATTCCTCCTCTCCTTCTGAGGCACCTCCAGCATCCTCCTCAGTTGGAGCCTCATCTTCTGGTCCTTCATCAGCTGAACCATCTGTACCACCCCTCTACTTCTTATTCTTTCCTTCATTCTCTACTCCTCCCTCCTTTGTTACCATCATTCCAGAGGGTGCCCAACTTGAAGGTCACTTATCCAAGATATCAAAGATGAGTTTGAAGTAGCCATACTTCGCTCAGTCCTGTCAGTTGTCACTCACATTCATAGGACAGGCTCTTCCAGCCATGTTCCTAAAAAGAGAAAAATATCTTCCAACCTTGCTATTCTTCTAAGCCTCATTTTCACCTCTTTGGTTTTCTCTCACTGTTGAAAATCGAAGAAGGTCTATCTATTGTGAATTCCTCCAGAAATGTACATTTGCCACCATTTTTGGCCTTCCTCACCTACATCTCACCACCACCTAAATATTGTCTTCCCCTCTCCTCTCTTTCAAAAGCTGAACAATCAAAAAATTTCTCTATGACTGAGGCTAAAAATGAAGATCAGTGGGCTCGGGGCCATCAATCTTTATACAGGCAATTCATTATATCTACCAGCTCTGCTCGATTCCCACCCACGGATCACCCACTCACTCTCTCTGAGTGGTTTATGATTCATCACAAGAATACCTGGGTCCGTTTATTCAGAAGGAGATCAAGCTTATCCGCTATTTCCAGATGTTAACAATTACAGCTATCTCAATAATCTGCCCGAAGTTCAGCTTGGCCAGTTCCGACAAGCTATTCTCTTCTTTGTTCGGATGCTGCTCATTCCACCTCCATCCAAGTGGATTTGCCACATTGAGATACCAGATGTTGTGTTCCAGCCTCACTTCATTCTTAGTCATGGAATTTACAGTAGGCCCTATTATTTTTGAAAGATTTGCTAGGGTCATGGGGCGCATTTCAGTGCAGATAGGAAATCCCTTGCATTCCACAGATTCATCTACCGGAATATCCCAGGGCCACATCAAGTCGATGTTCTTGCCCCTCTTTTTTCTAAATGTGAGAGGCTATCTCCATCAGACTGGGAAAGACATTACCCTCTCACTGCTCAGAAGCTTCTTGATCTCAATGCTTCTCAGGTCAGATCAAATCAACCTCCTCTATCTGCTGGAATTTCTAGATCTTAACTCCATTCATCTGTTTGAGACCCATTTGATATGTGGGTGAGAGATACAAAGTCTATGTTTCAATGAAAAAGGAAATGAAGCACCAGCATATCTTCTACCCCATTTCCATTGATCAGTTCCTCCAACATGCTAGCTTTGGTACTTCCAGCACCTACAAAATGTCTCTTGGCAAGGATGAGTATGGAAATTTTGTGGAAGCTCAGAGGCAACTGCACATCCAGAGGATGGCTCCTGTTATGGGACTCCTCCTATATGGTTTATGGAGCCTTCCAAGGTTATTTTGAAGAGCAGGAACGCAAGGCATGGCCGATCATTACTCGCTATGCCTCCCTCATGTCCCCTGCTTCTACATTCCTGTACCTCCTCAGTGATATAATATAATGTTTCTTATGGATCCCATTTATCTTTTCTTTCTCTCTCGTGTGTTTTGTTTTTTTTTTGCTTAATGACAAAAAAGGGGGGAGAAAATCAAACATTCTGAAATACATATCAACAAAATCCTCATTTAGAAAATTTACTCAAGTTTATTTCAGAACATTATATGTTATGTTTCGTTATGTTTTGTCATCACCAAAAAGGGGAGATTGATGATCAGTCCATCCCCATATAATTTATTTAATTATATACAATTTGGTGATTAACAAAAACCTAACAATTATTTCGTAACAAGTTTTTATGAAGTTCATCCACGAGGAATAAATCGAGCCTAATCTGTAAGTAATTCTAACAATTTATCATTTAAAGTTCAGAGCATGCATTTCTCTAAGTCCATATCGATTTCCTTATGGCATAATGATTCTAAGAAAAAGAATGATTCTATCACTATAACAATTCGGTCTCACAACGATTTGTTAAGTGAAACAACGATTTCGGTCTCACAACGATTCGTAAGTGAAACAATGATTTCCGTAACACAACGATTTCGTTATGTGAATCATCGATTTCTGTTTCATAATGATTTGTAAGTGAATCATCGATTTCGGTCTCACAAGATTTTGTAAAGTACAACATCGATTTCAGACACCAACGATTTCGGTTTCACATCATTTCATAAGTAAAATAACGATTCGGTCATCGATTCTTAAGAGAAACACGATTTGATTGTTGCAACGATTTTATAAGTAAAAACAACGATTGATTGTTATAACGATTCGATAAGTGAAAACATGATTTACTCAAACAACGATTTGTTTATGTTTGAACAACGATTTGCTCAAACAACGATTTGTTTATGTTGAACAACGATGTGCTCAAACAACGATTTGTTTATGTTTGAACAACGATTTTCTCAAACAACGATGTTTTATTTGAACAACGATTTGCTCAAAGAACGATTGTTTATGTTTGAACAACGATTTACCAATATTTGTATAAAAATTTACATAAACAACGATTTCATAAGTTGAACAACTATTTCATTGTCATAACGACTTCATGGATTACATCGATTTCATACATATATTCAAATATATTTTTAAATACTGTGAAAGTCAAAGTCTTCCCCGTACATCATAATATCCCTACATTTATTGTGACTGTACCATCATCTGCATGTCGCATGTCTGAATGCTTTCTACACCCATGATACAATAGCAAATACTTTATCAGGTGATAGAATAGCATTTCTATTTTGGTGTACGTTCTTACTGCATGGTTTTTACGTTGACTGACAAGTATAGAGACAGTCTAGCTGTCTACGGTTGGCATTTATGTGGCAGGTCTTTGTGAGTACCAAATTTTAAAACGTTGGAAAAATAGAAGTTGAAGAATATCTGGATGAATCTTCTCTATGCGTGCATGGCTCCAGAGCATTAAATGGCTGCAAGCTTACCTGTCATACACCTCGGACCATGCTGTCTAACGTGCGTCTATCATAGAGACAACAACCATTTCAACGGCTATATTTTTCAAGAGAAGATATAAGAAGACTGATGTCACCATGAAGAATAACTTTGGAACCTTAGAGCTTTCAGTGAACCAACCTTCAACTTGCGAGCATCAAAAACAAGAGCCCCAAAAGCTTCACTCCACAATCTTCTGTAGCTCTTAGCTCTCCGTGTTTATTTGCTTAGCTTCTGAAGAGCCTTTGTAGTTCTGAGAGTTTTCATCTAGTGAAAATCTTTCTATCTCAGACATTGCCTCAGATCAAGCATTTGTTGTAAGCTTGGTCTAGGGGCCATTTGCTTTTATTCACATCTGTTGTGAAGTTCCTCTTCGGGTTGTGAAGAGAAGACCTGTTGGAAACAGGTGGTTGGTATTTCCTTCATTGAGGAAGGAAACCTATGTATCAGGGTGGTCTTTGTACCTCTTCGGGTGTTGAAGAGAAGGCCAGCTGCTGATGGATGTATAAGGGTCCTTAAGGGGGACTGTACCCTTGGATGGTAAAATCTCAAGTTGTTACTTAGGGACTGGGCGTAGGACTCCTTGGGATAGGAGATCGAACCAGGATAAAATTTTCTGTGTTGTGTGATTTGTGTTTTCTCTCTTGTCTTCTTACTACTAACACTAACAATCAATCTCATTATTTTTCTATTAAGCGTTTTGTTGACAGGTTTTTTTTAAACGAATTTTAGAATCTCATTCACCCCCTCTGGGCTTGCTAGCTGGGCAACACTTGAGTTACATTTGTGATGAAGTGCTGACACTTCTAGAAACCTAGAGTGCTGCGAGTTTGTCAAATCCCTGAACTTTCAAAAGAGAGAAAAGCCCTTCAAGAGTGTTGTGCCTACTAGGCCATTCAGTGATCATCCCTCTCTTCCAAATTCTCTTAGCAACATCATCGCTACAAGAAGATCATCAACGTTTTGTAAGTTTGTCAACACTTTGTAAGAGTTCTGACACTTTGAAAGGGAAAGTGTCGACAATCTGGTATATGTTGACACTTTTTTTTGTTGAGAACTGATTTCCTGTTCTACACTTGTGCTCTTGCAGGTTGAGTGTATGTGTGTGTGGCAATATTACTGCGTGTGTAAGAGGTCCATGACCTCAGGTGTTTAAACACCGTGTATGGGTGAGCTAGCACCTACAAACTAGTGTGTGTAAGTGTTTTTAGAGTGTAGGAAAGCCCAACCAATTAAGTTGGGAGTGGATGTAGGTCACGTGTGGATTATGCATTGGACCACTTAAAAAATTCTTATGTTCTTGGTGAGATTGCTCCATCTTCTCTTCCTCCACTCTTTAAATTGCAGCATCACTAGTATAAGTCAAGATCTTATTTTGGTCTAATCATTTACACATCTTTGCTTACACACACATTAAATTTGTAAACCCAATTCACACCCCCCTCTTGGGTTAATAGTAGCCTATCCGGACCAACATTGGTATCAGATTCTGTACTCCAGTTGTAGGCTTAATATCCTTAAAGTGATCCTTATGGCTACCTAAAACACTTCTTTCTTTCCTGAAAGCCAATCTATCTACCGTCCACCTTATTTCAATGGTTCAAACTTTACATATTGAAAAAAATGAATGGTTATGTTTCTCAGGTCCCATGATCATGAAATTTGAAAAGTCATAAACAAAGGTCCAGATAAACTTGACCAAGATGAAAAAAAAATGGACACATAAAGATCTTAAAAGTCCAAGGGCAATTTTACTGCAATGCATATCATGTAATGTGCTTTAGATTCTAATGAATACTCTAGAGTTTCTATGTGTGACAGCACCAAGGAAATGTGAGACAAGTTTTTATTGATCTATGAAGGCAACTCACAAGTAAAAGAAATCATGGTAAATATACTCGTTCATGAATATGAATTATTTCAGATGATGCCTGAAGAAACATTTCTGAAAAGTTTGGAAGAATACAGAGATAGAGGTCTTGGTAAGACTTACTTTGAATCTGATCTTGTTAGAAAAGTTTTACATTGTTTATCTACTTCTTGGAACACTAAAGTGATAACTATTGAAGAGGCCAAAGATCTCTATACTCTTTCACTTGATGAACTGATCAGTTCTCTCATGACATATGAAATAAACATAAAGAGAACAAATGAGGGGACAAAAAGAAGAATTCCATAGCACTTAAAGTTGCTGAAACAAGTGAGGAAGAAAGTAGCGAACATGATGACAATGAAGAAATGGCCATGATCATTAAACAAGTGAGAAGATTCTTAAGAAAGAAGAGATTTAACAAAAGAAACTTTAAGAATTCAACTCCGAAGATTGAGAACAATAATAAAAATGATGAAATAATTGCTATGAATGTAAGAAACTTGGACACTTGAGAGGTGAATGCCCAAACTACAAGAAGAAATTCAGACATAATAAGGAAAAGAAAAAGAAAGCGATGGTAGCAAATTAGAGCGACGAAGATGAATCTTCAAGTGAGATGGAAAGCAACAACGAATGCTTTATGGCTCATGAGGAAGTCACAGAGGTAAATTCTGAGTCTATCCCTTTACAATTAATGAATTACAATTTGCATTTGAAGATTTAATAGATAAGTATAAATGCTCAATTAGACAATAAGAAATTGAAAAATTGATCGCATGATCTTAGTATAGAAAATGAAACTCTCAAAACTAGTAACATTGAACTGCCAAGGAAAGTCTCAACTTTGGAAATGGATATTTCTATTCTAAATGATAAGGAGGAAAACTACAAAACTGAAATAGACAAACTACCTTGTTCACTATCTAAGTTTGTAAAAGGAAAAGAAAATTTAGATGTCATACTTGGGGATAATGTTTGCTTTAAAAGAGAGGGTGGATATATCCAAATACTTATAAACCAAGAGCTGTTGAGAAAAATATTCTTCAATCTAGGAACAATGCCAGGTTTCATCATTCTAAAGGTAATAAAAACAAATTATCAAGACATAAACTTTCTAGTGTTCCCTTTTCAACATGTTTCCCTATGGCAAAAAAGGACATCATGTTAATAACTACTGGTTTAAGAAAAATGAATCTAGCATAAAAACCATATGGGTTCCAAAGAGTCAAATTAAATTTATGCTAACTCTGAAGGACCTAAATCCATTTGGGTACAAAATATACTGATTTCTCTATTTGCAGATATAGCTCGGAGTAACAAAAAATAAATGGTATCTTGACAGTGCATGCTCCAGACACAAACAAGTGATAATCATATTTTGTCACATTGAATCCAAGCGGAGGAACCATCACATTCCAACAATAGTAAATGACACATTCTAGGTATAGGTAATATTGGTAAAAACTCTAAATACCCTATTAAAAAGGTCCTACTTATGATGGCTTGAAGCATAATCATTTAAGTATTAGTGAACTTTGTAATAAAGGCTATAATATTTCTTTGAAAAATTACATTGTTTGATTTCAGACAAAAATACCAATGAAGTTCGATTTATCGAAAGAGGCAAAATAATGTTATACTATTTTCTTGATGAATCTATTGAATCTAATGTTTGCTTAGTTGTCAAAGAACAAGGTGATGCATCGCTATGGCATATATAGAAGATTAGGACATGCTACTTTTAACACCATTCAAAGCTTAACTAACTTATCTTGCTGTTGGTTTACCAAAATTGGCATTTAATACCAACAAGATTTGTAATGCATGTGCCTTGGGAAAACATACAAGATCATCATTCAAATCCAAAGATATTGTTTCTATCTCTAAACCACTCGAATTATTGCATCTCGATTTATTTGACCCAACCAAGACATTGAGTCTTGATGGAAAAATTATGAATTTGTGATGTTGATGATTTTCTAGATATATTTGGGTATCTTTCTTGCTAACAAAAGTGATGTCTTGAATGAATTTATCAACTTATGTAAGCAAATTCAATTTTAAAAATTGTTCAATTGGATCAATTAGAAGTGATATGGTGGTGAATTTGAAATCTCAAGCTTTGTAAAATTTTGTAATGAAAATGGCTTTGCACATTTCTTTTCAGCACCTCGAACACCTAAAAAAAAAGGAGTTGTTGAATGAAAAAATAGAACCCCTTATAGAAATGGCCAGAACAATATTATATGAAAATAACCTACCTAAATACTTTGGGCGGAAGCTGTAAGCACTACTTGTACATAATAAATCGTTCAATGATAAGACCAATCTTAAATAAAACACCTAATGAATTATTTAAAGATAAGAAACCAAGAATATCTCACTTAAAATCTTTTGGTTGTAATACTATATGCTAAACAATGGAAAATATAACTTAGATAAGACCAATCTTAAAGAAAACACCTAATGAATTATTCAAAGATAAGAAACAAAGAATATGTCACTTAAAACCTTTTGGTTGTAAATGCTATGTGCTAAACATGGAAAAGATAACTTAGGAAAATTTGATACTAAAAGTGACGAAGGAATATTTCTTGGCTATGCACTCAAATCTAAGGCATATAAAATCTTTAATAACAGAACATTGCTATTGAGGAATGCATTCATGTTATCTTTGACGTGTCTATGCCAACAATATGACTTCGAATGATGAACATATTCTTGAACAACTTTTGTTGATCAATCAAAAGATTCATCTCCTTCAAAAGAAGAACCTCCCACAAGTCTGTAACACTCCAAATTAATATTAATTAGTTTGAAAATTATAAATTTCTTTGAATTTAGCATACATGTGTAAAAAGTTTAGATATCAAAACTCAAAAGAAATGTGGTAAACTTTACCACATTCTAGTACCATTTTCGGTCATGTGTACTCCGACAGAGCGACACAAGAATTCAATAATAGAATTTAAATTTGTAACAATCATAATTACCAAAAAAATATAATGATTAAAGATATAAATATCAAGAATTATTGATGCATGATATCGAGATTAAGTCAGATTAATGACTTTTGGGATAATTTTTACTTGACAAAAAATTATTTTGAAAAAAATAAACTAAGTCACTAAATTTGTATCACCTTCCAATTAACATGTGTTTGAAATTTACCTTGATTAGACATCATTAGATATAAAATTAAGGTCCCAAATAATTAGAATGAATTAACTTGAATTATGTAACTACTTTAACCTATTTTACGTCTTCCTTACGTACCTTTCTTACCTTTCTTAAGGCTTAAGATAGAAGACGGTTGCGTGGAAGATGGGGGTTACCCATATACAAATGGAATCGTGGCTGCTAGGGAAGGCTTGAGAAGGTGATAAGGATCTCCTAAATCTCTCCGTGGTAGCCATGCAAGGCATGGCGCCACTATATAAACTTGAAAACTTCCTTATAGAAGCACATTTTTCTTCACTTTACTTCTTACCACACCGTCACCTCCTCCATTCTCCCCATCACCACACCATTTGAGGAAGAAAGGAAAAAGAGAGAGAGAGAGAGAGAGAAAAGGTAGATAACTGCAGCTACTACCGAAGAAGGGAGGAGAAGAAGGAGAAAAGGCTCTCGGAATAACCATTGGGTCACTCGAAGGTAGATATTTCTAACCCTTTTCTTAAATCATTAGCTAGTTAATTATGGTATAAGTAATGTAGATCCCTCCCACATTCAATAGTTGTTTATTTCCACTCCCAAGCATAAATAGCATGTGCGATTGGTGACTTACGATTTTAGGTTTTATCGGAATCGGTCGACCGACATGGGCACATCGGTCGACCGATTCCTTCCCTGCACAACACTGTCTATAATACTCTGAATGTTCAGATTGTAGTTTACCGAGTTTGGGGGCCAGTGTGTTGCCCATTGGTTGAGTATGTGTATGTATATATGTTACAGCTTTGTGTAGCAGGGTGTGAGGCAGGAGGGTTGGAAATCCCAGCCCAAACAAACCTCTGGCGGTTCATTAAGAACGCGACCAACACAGTTGTCGCGATTTTACATGAACGCGACCACCTGTACATTGGGATTTGATCACCGCCTTCGGTGGTTTACGTCCACATGTGCACCGTGTGTCACATGCAGGGGCGTCGGGGTTTAATTGCGACGGCTGGGTACGTAGCATTTTTAAACACGATGGCCGATATGTCGTGATTTAACCTCTGTGTATTTTGGGCTTCTGCCCTTGGGAGAACAGTGCATTGGCACTGTTCAAGCTGAGGGATTTAGGGCGACTTCAGGTATTTGCTATCCGTTAGGCGTGGTTCTGGCGCGAGGAGGTGCTTTGGAGCGCGGGGAACCTCTGGACGGCGTTAGTTTTTGCTTTTCATCTGTTGGTAGGGGAACTCTTCACTATTTTCTCTTGTATGGGCTGTGTAGATTAGGTTTGAGGTTTTTGGCTGGAATCATATAAGCATGATAGAGAGCATGCTTAGGATTTCATATGCATGTTTGATTCCTGCTTAATCATCATGTATAACTATTTGGTGTGATTTCCGGAATGAGGAATATGGTAGTTTTCTGTTGTCTGAAAGGCGACGGAACCAGTCTCACATTTTGTGAACGCGACGACTTGTCCGGTCAGGAGTCAGACTATAAGGCGACGGGTTGGTCCATCGCGATTCAAGCATCGATTGGCGACCACTGTGTTGGTCGTGATTTAGATTGTGGCCACCCGAGCTCCAGGGTTCTGTGTCCAGTTTAACTGCTTTCTGTTGTACACTACTTGGGAAGAGTTGGTTATACAATGTAGGGTTTGTATAGAGCATATTGGCTTATACTGTGATTGGAATCGATGGGTTTTGCATAGTTATGTATGCATAGAAAGTTGGGTTGTTTATGACATCCTTGGTTACCTCTCCAGTCAGTTACCCCAGGTTCTTCGTGAGCCAAGCACTGGGTGCTAGGGGTTTGTCCCGGTACTGTATGTGCCGTCAAGTTTGTGTCGTCTTCCTAGACACTCTCACCCTGAGTTTGAGTTGTACGTCCGGCTGAGGGAAATACAACAGTGGGCAGCGACTTGTGTTTGTGAGTGTGCGGTCTCTTGTAGCGCGCTCGTGGTTGGGGGACAGACACCAGTAGACGTACTGGTCCCCAGCTAGTCCGATTTTCCAGTGCCTCACTTTAGGGAGCTCGGGCCGGAGTCCCTAGAGGTTTCAGGCTTGGGCCTACAGCGTGTGGTCTGCAGGAGTGGTGTTTGTTATCTCCACAGTTTTCTGACCTTGTGAGGTGGAGCGGTAGTTGGACCTTTCGTCTGTGGCTGTGAGGCGAAAGGTAATCTTTGTTGTTTGTCCGGGTCTGTGGCTGATGTTGCGAACCAGTTCTCATGACTCGTGTGCGGCATGCCCTTCTTTAGATTGTACCGTGTACGTGGTTTACTGTTTATTTATTTACGGCAGTAGTATCTTGTGTTGGTTGAGTTACTTTTAATTGCTTATAAATCATGCTTAGTATATACTTGTTGTACTTTGTTCTCTTGGCGTTTGGGGAGTTGACCTACTGAGCCAGTGACTTGTGAGGCTCACTCCTTCTTCTTCCAAGTGAAGGAGAGTAGGAGGGTTCCCGTCCCTCTTCTAGTTCGGGACCGCACTGCAGGCGGCATTGGGCCAACACCACCAGCTGAGTAATTTTCTACTTGTCGTGCCTTGGGGGTTTTGTCCCGGGCTTTTTTACTATGTACTTTGACTTTGGTTCAGAACTGAATATGTACATTTCATGTGGATTTGTGTAAGATATGAAAACTTATATGTGTTCAGTGTGTTCTTTTATATTTTCACGGACTTGTGTGTGTTGATATCCCTTGCGAGGCTATGGCTCGTTCGCAGGAGATAGAGTCGTGTTGGGCACGTTATTGGGTTAACGGGCCTGAACGGAGAGGACCGTCACACTGTCTGCACTGGTTTATCCAATCGACCGGACTTGTACAGTTTGGTCGATTGAACCCATCAATACAGGTCGACTGATTCTAAAATTTTGATCGACCGATTATGACAGACTATTGACAAACACCCTCGTAACTGTCGACAAACACCCTCCTATCGTCGAACGACTGCAACAGTTCTGTCCACTGATTCTATCACAGAACACCCAACTTGCTCTATGATCAGCTTGATCCTTGAACCAGTTAACGGGTAGTCATCATTCTTTAGACTCTGGTCATTGCAACCATTTATCTTGACCATGGAATAACCACGTACTTTAATGGTTGTCGGTAAGCGTGCTTAACCGACCAATGCTATGGGCTCTGATCTGGTTCTGGGAAAGGTTCGTGTTTTCTACCAGACCCAACTAGCAGATGATAGCCTGATCAGTGCGTTCTAGGTTCATGCCACATCATTTTGTGCAAGTTCGTGTTATTCCTAACCATTCATCCTCATGTAATCACATATATGGCCTTTTCATACAATTACATGCGTGGTAATTCCTTTCCAATACAAGCGTGCTAGTTATTCTCGAGTTTTCTTTCCATGTTGTTACATACATGCTAGTCATTCTCGTGTCATTACATGCTTGATAACTTTACATGCTAATACCTACGTGTTACATGTTAATACCTACGTGTTATTATAATAGTTCATTTTCATGTTACTAGGACTTGTTTTTAGAATTATTTAGTTCTATTTAATCTTTGATATCATAAAGATTTCATACTATTCCTATATTTTTGTCTTATCATCATGATATTTTTATAATCATTAACTAAAACCGTTAATTGCTAGTTTGTGATTTAGAATTGTTTTAGAGGGCAATCTACTGGATATTTTTATGCTCATTATGATTTTTAACACTTTTTAGGAAATTTTCAATTGCAAATGAAGTGGCGGGGAGTGTGTTAAGCAACTAAACCTTCATAAATGTTTTACTCTTTTACTTATTATTGTGCCTGATATTATTCTGCTACTGTCGGGACGTGACAGAGTCTCTTCAGCCATCTACCGAATCAAGTCTTCCCTGTAGTTCATCTTAAAGATCATCCATTAGAAAATGTGTTAGGTGACCTTTTCCCTAAAATTCATACGAAGTCATTCTTTAGAGAGATTCAAAAAGAATATTATATTGGCATTTGTATCTCAAATAGAGTCTAAGAACATTGATGAATCTATTCAAGATGAAAATTGGATTTCGGCAATCCAAGAATAATTGAGCCAATTTGGAAGAAAAAAGTATGGAGTTTAGTTCCTCGACCAAACGATAAACATATATTAGAACTAAATGGATTTTTCAAAACTAAATGAATTTGGAATAGTTATAAGGAACAAGACAAGATTAGTGGCTCAAGGATACTCTCAAGAAGAAGGTATTAACCATGATGTAACATTTGCAACGGTCGCATGTTTTGAAGCTATAAGATTGTTTTTGGCTTTTGTTTGTGTTAGAAACTTTAAGTTATTTCAAATGGATGTAAAAAGTACATTTTTGAATGGCTAAATTAAAAAGAGGTGTATGTTAAGCACCCCTGGTTTTGATGATCCAAAATTTCTAAACCATGTTTATAAATTACAAAAAACCTTATATGATTTAAAACAAGCACAACGGGAATGGTATGAAAGACTAAGTAATTTCTTGTTGGAAAATAATTTAAGAGAGGGTTAGTTGATAACACTCTATTCATTAAGCATCAAGATAATAAAATTCTTCTTATTCAAATTTATGTTGATGATATTATTTTTGGTGCTACAAATAACTCTCTTTGCAAGTAATTTTTGAACTTATGGAAGGTGAATCCGAGACGAGTATGGTGGGAGAATTAAATTTCTTTTTTCAATTACAAATCAAGCAAATGAAAGATGGTATATTCATAAGCCAATCCAAGTATGTAAAAGAGATATTAAGAAAGTATGGCATGGAGCAAGATAAATCAATAAAAACACCCATGGCTGTAGCAACAAATTTGGATGAAGATATTCGAGGTAAGGACTTTGATCAGAAGATATACATATATGATTGGTTCCTTATTATATCTAACTACAAGCCAACCTAATATTCAATTTAGTGTATATATGTGTACTCAATTTCAAGCTAAACCAAATGAATTTCATTTAGTTTCTGTAAAAAGAATATTAAGATATTTAGTAGCAACTCAAAATCTAGGACTATGGTTCCCTAAAGATTGTGCATTGGAATTGGTTACTTTTTCAGATGCTAACTATGCGGGTTGTAGGATAGATCGGAAGAGTACAAGTGGAACTTATCAATTTCTAGCTGGGTGTCTTATATCTTGGTCCTCTAGAAAGCAGAATTTTATAGATCTTTCTACTACTAAACTTGAATACATTTCGGCCGATAGTTGTTGTGCACAAGTCCTTTAGATTAAACACCAATTGCATGACCATGATATTTCCTTTTTTGATATTTCAATTATCTGTGATAATACTAGTGCTATCAATCTCAACAAAAATTCTATCCAACACTCTCGAACCAAACACATTGATATCTGTCACCACTTTCTTCGAGATCATGTATCTAAAAGAGACATTCAACTAACATTTATTGATATTAAAATACAAATTATAGATATATTTACCAAACCATTGAATGAGGAACAATTTGAATTTATTAGAAGGGAACTTAGAATGTGTGCACGCTAATCAAGGTATAAAGAAAGTAAAATTTGTGCTTTAACAAATGTCGACACTTGCTAAACAATGTCAACACTCTGGTCTGTAACTTTAAATAGAGGTTGCTAGAACTTTTTTCTCTTAAAATATTCATCTATTATTTTATCCTTTCTTCTCCACCCTCTCACATTATATTATTTTAATCTAACTCCTAAAAACTTGGACCCCAACACCTTTTCTCATCGGAACTCCACCTTCCTCACCACACTCCACCTCCTGCTCTCTTCTCTCTCTCTCTCTTCTTGTGACCTCACCTCCTCTGGCCGCATTACATAAGAAGGTGAAACTCTCAAGACCAATATCCATCGGCCATCTCATCCTCTCCTCAAGGTAATCTTGTGTTCTCCATCGCTCCCTCTCTTTTCCCTTCTCACTCTCTCTCTCCACCCTCTCGACATAAACCAGTCGCACCTCCAATTGCTCAGTCTTGATTTCTATATCACCCAGAAAAACATTTCTTATCTTGAAATTCTTGGATGCATTACACTGTACACAAATAACCCACCCCCTGCGCAGAACCCTAAAAATTTTCAGATAAACCAATGTTTTTGACCTGCATGATCACTATTTACTCTTCTTTATCAGAAAACACTATTTTAAAACACTTCCCATCACTGAGCTGCTATTTTAAAGGGCCTAGCCGACTCCTTCCTACTTCCTTTCTCAACACTTCTAACTCTTGCTTACACATCTTTATGATATCTGTAGGAATCTATCATGTCACCTGTTAAAAGGTCATATGTGGAAGAAGGCCCTTATAGGGAAAGAAGAGAAGAAACTTCAAAATTGGCAAAACTTGAGTCGGAAGAGTATGAAGAAACCAAAGAAACTGGGGAACCTATAGAGTACGAAGAATCAAAATCTGAAGAACAAGATTATGATTCAGATTACTTTATCTCTGGGAGCAAGAAAATAGGTATCATACCAAATTTGAAGGAAGATTACTTTTGACTGCGAGAATAATTGACTTTGAATATTTTGACGAGGAAGGCTTTCCCATTAGTTCATGATTTGAGTATAAGAAATAGAAGCATTTATTTTCAGGTGTTCAATATGTCTATCCTTCCTAGTCAAACATTTTTACTCCAATATCATCATTCACACAAATGATGATGAATTTATCACCACATATGTAAGGGAGTAGTGTTGCCCAGATAGTAAGTCCAGAGGGGGGGGGGGGGGGAGGTGAATGGATTGCATTCTTTTACAATAATTCCTGTAAATAAAAACACTTACAGATAACATTAAGATCGATAATTAGAGTTAGTATAAATCAAGACAAAGAGAACAATCACATAGACAACAGAATTTTATCGTAGTTCGGATCTCCTATCCCAAGGAGTCCTATGTCCAGTTCCCAGCAACCACTTGAGATTCCACTAAACATGGGTATAGTCCCCCTTAAGGACACTTACACATCTAGCAGCAGCTGACCTTCTCTTCTCTTCTAGAAGAGGGATCGCTCCACCTGATGCAACAAGCCTTCTCTTCACACCCGAAGAGGAATACCCACAGAAAAATGAGTTGAAAGAGAAAGGCCCCAAGACCAAGCTTATAATCACTGCTTGATCTGAGGTGAAGTCTGAGAGACACAAGATTATCACAAATTGACTCTCTCATATTTACGCAAGCTCTCAAAGGCAATGCAATATTCTATGGAGAGCTAAGAGCTACATAGGGTTTGAATGAACGAGCTGGCTCTTCTAGATGACTGAGATCTTCAAGCTTCTCAAGGTTGTTCTTGAGAAATAAGTGTTCGAACTTCTTCCAGGAAGTCACCAGTCTTCTATTTATCTTCTTTGAAATAATTTGACCGTTGTAGTATCCGTTGAAATATCTGTTGTCTCACAACTTCATGCACGTTGGAATGTCTAGTCCGAAGCAAAGAGCAAGTGAGCCTGCAGCCATTAATGCTTGGATAGACACACACACTCATGAGAAAAGATTGTCTAAATCTTCTATACTCTTTTCAGGTTGACAGGTCCATCTTGAGACGTGCGATTCTACTTGAACTCCTGCACACAATAAATGCTGACACATAGACAACCTATCTTTATCTAAACTGTTAGTCAACATTAGTAGTCGTGCTGTATGAAGATACACCAGAAGGGAAATGCCATTATGTCATTATGTAAAGTGTGACTTTGTATGTCATAGGCAAGATAGGTAAAGATATATCGTGCAGAGACTTGTACTGTCACAATAAATGGAAGAGAACATGGGATACAACATGCTTTCGCGGGAATATTTGAAATCCACAAGGATTTGAAATTAAATATGTATTTGAATATCATGTGGAATGTATCTTTAAAAGAAGATTAAACAAGATTGTTCAATGGCTGTCTAAATTATATTTGTAAATAGAAAGTTGATGTTCAAAAGACAGTCTGTGAAAAGAGAGAGTCGATGTTGATATCAAATTGATGATTTAATCATGAATTATGTGAGAATGTAATCTATGTATTAGTGTAATGAAATCGATGTTTTGTACAAAGTCGTTATTTAACTGAAATCGATATACAAATGAAATTGTTGTTCTAAACGAAGTCGTTGTTCAAGTAAAGTCATTGTAGGGATGAAATCGATATAGGCATGAAGTTGATGTAGTAGACATGAAATCGTTGTTTCAGATGAAATCGATGTAATAGACATGAAATTGTTGTAGAGATGAAATCGTGTTTCATATGAAGTCTATGTTTTAGTGAAATCGTTGTTCTACCGAAATTGATGTTTAAGTGAAACAAAATCATTGTAGCAACCAAATCGTTGTAGCAACAACCAAATCGTTGTTTTAGGTTAAACGAAATCGTTGTAGTGACCAAGTTGTTATTTAAGTGAAACGAAATCGTTGTAGCGACCAAATTGTTGTTTAAGTGAAACGAAATCATTGTAGTGATCAAATCATTGTTTCTATGAAGTCGTTGTTTGAGTGACAGATGAAATCGTTGTAGCGATCAAATCGTTGTTTTACTTATGAAGTCGTTGTAGCATCGAAGTCGATGTTTAAGTGAGACGGAATCATTGTACCAGTGAAATCGATGTTCTAACTATGAAGTCGTTGTAAGATCAAAATCGTTGTTTTACTTATGAAGCCGATGCTAGACTAAAATCGATGTGTACTCAGGAAGTCGTTGTTTAAGTGAAACCGATGCAAGAATGAAATCGATGTTCTTCTAAGAAAATCGTTGTTCTATCAAGGAAGTCGATGTGTACTTAGACAGAACATATGTATTGAACTATAGAGAACAGTGTGTGTAGATAATTTATTTATTTTAATTGGTTTAGTGCCCGATGATAAACTTCATAATATTATGTTTAGATAAGAATTTTCTGGGTTTTGTTAATCACCAAAAAATACATATAAATACTGATAATTTATATATGGAGATGGACTAATCATCAATCTCTCCCTTTTTGGTGATGACCATATGGAATTTGCATACATAAAAAACTGAAATAAATTTGTAGAAAATTTTAAGGTATGTATTTCAGAATAATTTCTCCCCTTTTGTCATTAAGCAAAAATAATAGATAAACAGAAGATAAAATGGAGATAGACAAAGATAAAATGAAGCCAAGGAAAGAAATTTCATTCATTAGAGGGGGTAGGCATGTAGAAGGCAGGAGACAATCTAGAAGCATGGAGAGTTATAAGCTGCCAAGCTTGAACTTCTTGCTCTTCAAAGAGATTTCTAAAAACACCCCAACTAATATCATAAGATGGCCCCATCTCAGGACTAAGCCTCTTGATGTGGAGTAGTCTCTGTTCATCAATGAAAGAAGTATACTCCAGATTGCTAAGGGATGACTTGTAGAGTCCATCTGTTCCAAAGCTGGCATGCTGAAGAAATTTATCAATAGACAAAGGGTAGTGGAGCTTGTGAGCAATTCTTCAAGTCTATAAAGATATTGTACCTCTCAACCCAAGTTGAATAGGCTGAGACCAAATTTATGGAGTTGAGGTCCATGAATTTTTCTGAAGAGAGAATCAGCTAATTTGATTTGTGCAAGGACGAGTTTAGGTTTTCCACTGAAGTGCAACCAGGATAAGCTTTGCACCAGTCAGAGTTGACAAATCTTTCAGACTCTGACAGAATATTGCTAAGACTGATGACTTGATGGACCCTCCTTGATATTCTCTGAAGATGAATCTATGGAAGGCAAGTGGAGTTCCCTTCTGAACAAAAACCCTGGCCATGACTCTTGCAACTTTCAAAAATTATTGGACCCACTTCAGATTCCATAACGAGAAAGTGAAGCTTGGGGAGATAAGCAATCTCAGGCATCCTCAGAGTAGCAAAGTCAACCCGAAGAGGGGTGTTGACTGGATTTTCTGTACGAAGTTGAGCAATGGCTTCCCTGAACTGGCCAAGCTGAGCTTCTGGCAGGCGGTTGACAAAGCAGTAGTCTTGGTACATTTGGAATTGCCTGATGAATTTGATCTCCTTCTGAGAGGGGACCCCAAGAATCTCTGTACTGGCAGACAAACCACTCAGACAAGGTGAGTGGGTGATCTTTGGGTGGAAAGATGTTGGACCTGGCAACCTCAAATTTTCTGTAGAGAGCTTTGTTGGCCCTGGCTCACTGATCCTCAGTCTTGGACTCAGTAGTAGATAAGATCTTAGCTTGTTCAGCTTTAGGAAGAGTAGAAGTAGGAAGAATGATATTGAGATGTTCAGAGAGGTTAAGGTTGTTGCCCGGTTGGCTAACCCAAAGGGGGGGGGGTGAATGGGTCTTTAAAAGTTTATCTGATAAAAACCTGAACTCAAACAAACATAAAGAGTTCTTGAAAGGGATTAGAATGGTTTAAAAAACAACAATCACACAAGAAGACAATCACACAACACACAGATTTATCCTGGTTCGGATCTCCTCTCTTTAGGAGTCCTACGTCCAGTCCCTGAGCAACCCTCAGGATTTCACTAACTGGGTACAGTCCCCCTATGGACAAAAACAACCACCCAGCTTAGCTGGTCTTCCTTCACCCTGAAGGGAACACAACACCTGGTAACACCAGGTCTTCCTTCACGCACGAAGGAAAAAAACACCACCCTGGAAACCACCAGGTCTTCCTTCACACACGAAGGGAATAACACCACCCTGGAACCACCAGGTCTTCCTTCACACACGAAGGGAATAACACCACCCTGGAAACCACCAGGTCTTCCTTCACACACGAAAGGAATAACACAGGAAAATTCTTGAGAGAAAAAGACTAGCCCTAGATCAAGCTTTTACAAAACTCAATCTGAAGCTACAAGCACTGAGAGACGAAGATCTACACAAAGTGCACTCTCTCAGAACTAAACTAGCTCTTCCTTAATTTTTCTTCTCACAGCACAGAGAGCTAAGAGCCAAGATCGAAAAGACTGAATTTCTAGCTCTAGAGAAAAATTCGAAGACTTGAAAGCTGCAGAGTTCTAGCCGTCTTCAATATGAATTGAATTTTTCTCGATCATTGTCTTCCGAGCTTCATCTTGTATTTGTATCTCCGATTTGAATGAGGACAAGGAGATGACCGTTGTCTCACAGCTTTGGTGTACGTTAGACTGAAGGTTTTGTGGAAGCTTCCTGTCAACAGTCTTTTGTTCTTTGGAGCACGCAAAGAGATAAGATCTTCTGAGTTTGCTTGTAGTTCCTTCTGTGTCCGTTGTTGTAGGATAGTACATCCTTAAGGTTCTGCAAGGTTGAGCTTTAATGGTAGACAGCTATACTATCTCCAGATGTCAATCAACGTCAAAGCAGATAGACACAAATATAGTAGTAATACTTTCGTTCTAAAAGATGCATGCAGAGAATACACGAGAATGGAAGATATGTTCTGTGTCCATGCAGAGATACGTTCAGTCTTTATTAAATGCATGGCAGTCAATCAGACGAGATGCGACTTTGACTATTCAACGTAGATTAAATCAAGGAAAAAACATTAATTAATGGAAACATGACTTATGCAGTCGTTGTAAAATCTGATAGAATCGTTATGATCAAGTTGCTGTAGACTGATAAGAAGTCGTTATGATAACTTATGAAATCGTTACCACAACCAAGTCGTTCTATAACAGATGATAAAAGAAATCGTTATGAAACATGGCAAGTCGTTGTAGCTCTCAAAAGAAATCGTTATGAAGCATGGCAAGTCGATGTAACTTTCTAAAGAAATCGTTACGACAACTTACAGAGTCGTTATGACGAGCAAGTCGTTATAACTTCTGAAGAAGTCGTTACGATAACTTACAGAGTCGTTATAATGAGCAAGTCGTTATAACTTCTGAAGAGTCGTTACGATAACTTACAGAGTCGTTATAATGAGCAAGTTGTTATAACTTCTGAAGAAGTCGTTACGATAACTTACAGAGTCGTTATAATGAGCAAGTCGTTATAACTTCTGAAGAAGTCGTTACGATAACTTACAAGATTATAATGAGCAAGTCGTTATAACTTCTGAAGAAGTTGTTACGATAGCTTACAGAGTCGTTATAATGAGCAAGTCGTTATAACTTCTGAAGAAGTCGTTACGATAACTTACAGAGTCGTTATAATGAGCAAGTCGTTATAACCTTCTGAAGAAGATGTATGTAAGACTTACCACAAATGCTTGACTTTCTTTGGGTAATTCCTGTGCTTATGGCTAGATAAACAAGGTTAGAGAAACTTTTGACAGTGTTTTGTTTATCACAAAATAGGCAAGTAATTAATTTAAAAGTACATGGGGATGGACTATTCATCAAAGGTAGGGAAGACCAAAAGTGGCTGCAAAAGTGCACTTTTGGAGATATTCAACATATAAGGTTCTCCTTCTGTTGACAACAGAAAGAGAATACCACAGAGGAAGAAAGTGAGTTTGATTTGAAGGGTAAACAAGAGCTGAAGAAGTCTTCCTTTTCTTAGGGGCAGGACTGGAGGAAGGTTGGGAATCAGTCTTATGAATGTGAGTAGAGACAACAAAAACTGTGCGAATGATGGCTTTCTTCAAATTTCATCATTGATGTCTTGCACAGTATGAGGAATGACACTTGTTGCTTCCGGAATGATGGTGATAAAGGAGGGTGGAGTAGGTAGATGAAAAGAACCAAAGATGAAGTAGGAGGGGGTGAGTTGATGGTCTATCAGATGAGGGACCTGCTGAAGAAGGACCAGCATAAGAGGATGAGGCTGGATGAGGAATGAAAGTGGAAGGAGGAGGTGATGAAGAGGTGGCAGTAGGGAAAGGGGTAGGAGAAGAGATGTGTTTAGGGAGTGGTTTCTTGAAGGTTTCAGGAGTAGGAGGGGTAGTGAAGGATGTGGGTGGTGAGGAAGGGGCTGGGGTCTGAAGACTGGGTGATTTAGAAGACCTTGGGGGCACAACAACTTCCTCTACAGACACTTGAGACCCGGGTGGCCCTGCCACTGACTCCACTGGCCCAGATGGCCGAGCACTAGTACCTTCAACTGCACATGGCCCTGATGGCCCTAACTCTTTCATAGATGTCCCTGATGGCCCAGCTTCCTCTGCAGATGGCCCTGGTGGCCCTGATTCTTCAACAAATGTCTCCTGAGCCAACATTGGCTCTCATCATCATCTGAGGTGCTCTCCAATACACCTTCCTGAATTGATCTGCGGGGGCACTGGATGTAAGCTCCCCCTGAATCTCTGGATCTCCTTGAATCTCAGGCTCCCCCTGAGTTGGAGCATCTTCCATCTGAACATCTTCAGTGTGGCCTGGTGCCGCAATCTCTACAACTGTGTCCTCATGGCTCTCCTCCATTTCAGTTACTACTTCAGGTACAATGGGGGTTTCTTCTGTGTTCATGCTCCCCCTCAACATGAGCAGCACCTTCAACAATTAGTTCTTCAACAATGGCAGGTGCAGGGACTGTAGGAGGGATAATTCTTTAGTAGATTGCCCAATGGGCTCAATAGCTCAAGAGCAATGTCTTCAATCCTCCTCTCAGGTGCAGGAGGCTCTACTTCTTTCTTTGACAACTGCCTCTTCTTCTTGGACTGGAGGGTTTTCAGGAGCCTCTCCAATGATAGCTTCACTCTCTGCCACTGAAGTCTTGGTCCACCACAGTACCAATGAGAGAAAATCCACTCTTCTTCAGGTTCCTTGATCTGATTGGATGACCCATCTTTTCCATCAATTCTCCTTTCAAATCTATATCCATGTCACGTCCCAAGAACTACGCAACGGATATTAGTTTGAAGAATTCGAGTCGATAATTCGAGACGTGAACAGTCGGCAAATAAGCCTCTAGCTAGCACGCACTAAATGTATAACAACATACATCATCATAGGGCCCAATTTGAACTTAATGGAAATTGTTTTCAAATCTCATATTTGTCTCAGATACTAATACAAGACTAAGACTCAATAAAAGCAAAAGTACATAATACCTCACTCCTACTACATTGTTCTAACTCAAAATAAACTAACTATAGATAGACTCATAATTGGAACGCTCTTCACTCAGACGCATTCCCATCCTCGTCTTGCTCTTCCTCTTGAACTTCATAGTCACCTAGATTGGGTAAAAGTAGGGGATAAGCAAACTAGCCCATTAGGATTTATATCTCAATGTGCGGGCAATGATATAAGTGATTAACAATTTAGAACTAGGTAAGCACGATGAATGTCATGATATGCATGTGCAAATAAAACTCGTTAAAACATGAAACAAGCTAGATAGAGTGATCATGATAGAACGAGATCTAGAACGAGATGACAAGATAGAACTAGCAATAGATCACTTTGTACAAGCACGCAAGATTTCACTTGATGTCAAGAACGCAAGTATCACTAATTGCAATAAATGCAGGATGGCCATATCACGCAAGCAAGCAAGCACGCACGAGCACGATCATGTAACCTAATCAGGCACGTAAACACTAATGTACACCAAGAAAAGATCCATCAAGAATGTACACCAGGACACGTGTATGTGTTATTGTATATATCATTCAACACGACACGCACGAATCCCAGCGCAGATGCAACGCCAGTAATCATTATACCCCATGGTTAACAGTATATTTATGACTCTCCGTCATTGGGGCTAGACTGGAGCCCTTGGACCTGGTCGTGCCCGTCAGCATCTCACTTAAATTTTAAATGTCGATACCCACAGTCATTTATAATGGCCAATGAGAGTTTCAATAAGTAAGCATGTGTAAAGTCATGTTCATGATGATGATGAAAACTAGTAATACGTATTGAACATGATTTCATGATAACAATGGTCAAGAGATAAATTCGGCAGCATAACGGTACGATTTATAATTTAGTTCAATCTTTACATAACGGCTTTAGTCTAGATTGTAATTCACACTCACGAGAACAAGACGAGAGAGGAAGTGCACGCTATCTCCAAGAAACTTCAATGGTACAACCAACTCGTCGGCCATGTGGGAATCCATGGTCAGAAGAGATTTACAGAGGCCTTAGAGAAAAGGTCACTAGTCTACCGATTCGGAATGACCGTAGAGAGCTTCCAAATCCTCAAGAAAGGGCTGCCTAGAAGTGCAAGTGTGTAGTGATGTACACCTCTCAATCCACAAACAATCGGTTTTAAACTTGCAGAAAACACTTAACATGCTGGCACGAATTGAACAATGCATTTAACTACACATGGGTTTGCAAGATTTTCAGAATAATAATTATCAATTAAAACATGGTAGAATAATGGAAAGATTTAATCACAAGTTGCATGAATGGATCATAACATTTAAAGAGCAATTAGAAAACTTTCATGTAATTAAAACTTTTAAATGGTTTAACCACTTTTAAGCCATTAAATGAACATCACGTAATGATCAGACCCAAGACATGCAATTTACACAATAAATATCACGTTAAACAGACCTCGGGTATATGCGGTAAGATTTGCAAGGAAACATGTGGTTTCATGTAAAAATCTTGAGATCGCGACGGACACCAGTAAGGGTCGCGACGGGATCAGATCAGAACGCGACAGTGCCTTGTAAGGATCGCGGCAGGCTTGTCAGATCAGGCAGGCAGATCGCGACGGGTGCTTATGAAGAAGGCGACATGGCCGTCAGACCCGGAGGTCAGGTCGCGAAGGTCCCCAATAAGGGTCGCGACGTGTCGGGACCAGAACGCGACAATGGGATGTGAAGAACGCGACGAGGAAGTCAGATCAGGCAGCGAGATAGCGACGGTGCGCTCATCGCGTTGAGAAAGTGACAGGTGTACTGTCGCGAAGAGACTCAGAACGCGGCCTATCGGGCCATCGTCTTCACAGGGTCTGCGCCTGACTCCACAGAGAAAGGACATGTTCTTGGATTGCGGTCTAGAACTGCCTTATATTGACACAAGGTGCTTCAAAAATAAAGAAAAAATTGTACAGTACATGAAAAATCACGAAACTAGTTTTAAACCAACCTAGACATGCAAGGGTACTTCCAGTAAATCAGAATTAGAAAACAAGGATGGTTTCGACAGGCTTTAATCAAGTCAAACACAAACGTAAAACTAAGTGCAACCTGAAAACGTAGTTTCATACAGCAACCCTGTTACCATGCTTATAACTCTCTAACTATTGACATTTAGACAAAACGTTCAACACAAGACATGACTAGGACAACTAGTAGACAACTTTCATGTTGTGGGTTTGCTCTAATTCGGTCTTGAATCACGTGCAACATATAAAGAATGGGAAAATCCCTAACAGTGTGCGACTTTGGCAAATCGCTTATAGTTCAAAATCTACTCAATGAAATTCAATGAAACCAGTGGGAAATGAAATTTAACTTGATGCTCTACACATTGGTATAGCATATGTTAAGATTTGGCTCGAGAAAACCTACCTTCTGGTTGAAGAAGTCTCATTTTTCCAGAAAACCTGTGTTCAGACCACTTGGAGGAGAACGCTTAATACTCCGTGTATACTACATGGAATTTGGGCATTCCACTTGGTTAGAATGTAGACTCAATCCTCTTTCAGGGATGTAAGCCTGGCAAGGTTTGGTTTAGGTTTGGCCTACCTTTGATCGACTTCAAGTGGATGGTTTGTGCAGGTCGTAGCAGACGGACGGGGGAAGAAGATGAGCTTCTTGTGGTTGATCCACAGCTCCCCAGCCACCAAGAGCTCCTCCACACGACCCCCGCAAGTTCTAAACTCGTCCCTAGGGTTTGGGTGAAGAGTATTTAAGCATCTATGGGTTTTAGGAGTCCTAATGCAACAAGGAAAGAAGGTTGCGGGATTGACTTGTGTCTTTCCATAATTTGAAGATCTCTCCTCCATTAGAGAGCCTTGGCCATCAAGCAACCTCCATGGGTGGGTAGGCACGAATTTGGTTGCCAAGAATGCATGATTGCATCCCAATCAAACCCTAATTACCTCTTTCTAATTTCAGCTTATTTATGGTTACGAATTTCCATGCATTTTCTTGCTTCATTTGATTTTTGGGCCATATGTGGTCCATTTGCCCAATTATGATATTGGGTCATTAATATATAATGTTGAAAGTCTCTCCAACATTTTTATTAACTTTTTGGTTGCGTCATATTTTCGTGTTAACGTTTTCCGACTTGTTTCCTTATTTGGATAATCGGTCACGATAACTCTTAAACTAGCCCAAATGATTTTTCTTGGCACAAATTTCTTTGTGGAACATTTAGTAATAATGTTTGGGGTTGAGTTATAATTTTTACGGAATTCTATGATATATTTTAGCACATACGATAATGATACGTAAGTTTGAATACTCTGGTATTATGGAAATTATTTATTTCCATTTATTTTGAATTTTTATGAATTTAAAATTTCTGGGGTGCTACAATCCAGGTGACTGAAAATTCTTGTCAGTAGATGAGCATAGGGAAGGGACACTGCTAGCTTGTTCTTCCTTTCCCAAATTGCTTCTGTAGCAAACTTCATTCTTTCAATAATTACTTGAGCCATGTTGATGTCTTGCTTCTGAATGGCCCAGAACATCATGTCTGCATCTCCCTTGGTAAATGATGAAAAGGTTGCACTTCTGGGTACCAAAATCTGACAAACTATGAAATGCAGGATCCTGTTGAAGGCGTTGAACTGATTGATATCTATCTTTCCATCCTTCAGTTTATATTCAGTTCCTATGATCCCTAATCCCTTGGCATGAATATCCACGGATTCAACCAAACTGTGCCCAACTGTGGACACCCCAAACAGCCTCTCCAACAAATCATGAGTAATGTGAATATATGTACCTTGACTGTGGAGGTGAGTGAGCCGTCTTCCTCTGTCTTCAAACAAGTGTAGAAAGCCTTCGCCAGGTGCGGATAGCTTGGTTCTAAGACTGTGAAAATCCCTGTCCATTTCAACCTCTGAAGGGCTTCAACCATACTGAGCATCCCGTGCTTCTCCATGTCTGCTAAATCCACTGCTTTGTTCCACAGAGCTTGATCTTTACTTCTGAATATCTCTCCTGTTGATCGGCCGTAAGAAAAGCAACAATGTAACCTCCTACGATGCCGAAGCTCCCAGAAGCGGCCATGGAATCGAGCAAGAAAGGTTCTAGAAGATCGTGGGAGAAGAGGAACAGAACCCCTCAAGAAATTTGAGCGGGAAGGAATGGTTTCTTTGAAAACACAGAGAGGTTTTTCGGAGTCGATGAGGGTTTTTCAGGCTTTCGAGTCGAAGGGATAAAGAGAGAGAGAGATACAGAGAGAGAGAGAGAGAGAGAGAGAGAGAGAGAGAGAGAGAGAGAGAGAGAGAGAGAGAATCTGTGAGGGAAGGATTACGGAGGTAACGGAAGGACATAAAAGCTCTTTTTTAAAAGCGGAGCAATAAATGCGGATAATGACAAGATAAGAGAGGATATCTCAAAAATAGTCGATTAACTTAAATCTAGCGGGGAAGAATAATTTCTTATCCTGAATTTATTATATTATATCAGTTACGTACAAACATATCTGTTACAATTGCACATGCCTAGTTCCCTTCTAAGAGACGTAAATCTCTCTTCAGATAAGGCCTTTGTAAAAATATCTGCCAACTGATTTTGAGTATCTACAAATGAAATATTAATATTGCCATTAGATACACGATCTCTAATAAAATAATATCTGACCTCTATATGTTTCGTCCTGGAGTTCTGCATTGGATTTTTCGTCAGATTTATTGCATTTGTGTTGTCACACAGCAACGGGATGGTCTTGATATGTAACCCATAGTCCTCAAGTTGTTGTTTAATCCATAAGAGTTGAGTGCAACAACTCCAGTAACTACATATTCAGCTTCAGTTGTTGATAGTGCTACTAAATTTTCCTTCTTTGAAGACCACGAAATCAAGCATCCTGCATGAAATTGACAACCACCACTGGTGCTTTTTCTATCTACTTTGCATCCAGCATAGTCAGCATCCAAATAACCAATTACACTAGTTTCACAAGATTTAGGATACCATAGTCCTAGGTTATGAGTTTTAGCTAAATATCTAAAGATCCTTTAACAGATATAAATGAGATTCTTTAGAATCAGACTGATATCTGCACACATACATACACTAAATAAAATATTAGGTCTACTAGCTATTAAATAATCAATGACCCAATCATATCTCTGTAATGTTTCTGTCAACTTTCTTACCTTCCATATCACTGTCTAACCTGGGGATGTGCTCATTAGAGTGGACAGTGGTTTAGCATTGTCAAACCCAAATTTCTTCAACAATCTTTGGTGTTTTGCTTAACAATATGTGTACCTTCATTGCTTTGTTTGATTTGTAATCTAAGGAAATAGTTGAGCTCTCCCATCATGTTCATCTCAAATTCTCCCTGCATGCGCTTCTCAAATACTTGCACAAGGTTCATCAGTAGATCCAAAATATAAATCATCTACATAGATTTGCACAAGCATATATTTTTAACATTTGATTTGAATAAACAATGTGCTATCTACCTGTCCTCTAATAAAACCCTGATTGAATAAGAATACACTGAGTCTCTCATACCATGCCTAGGTGCTTGTTTTAAACCATATAATGCTTTATGTAATTTGAAAACATGATTGGGAAATCTAAATCATAAAAACCAGGGGCTATTCCACATGACTTTCTCCTTTATAAAACTATTTAAAATACTGATTTCACATCCATTTGAAAATGTTTTAAATCTAAAGCAGATGCATAAGCAAGCAATATTCGAATAGCCTCCAGTCTAGCCACTGGTGCATAGCCTTCATCAAAGTCTCTTGCCTTCTCTTGGAATAGCCTTGAGCAACCAATCTGGCCTTGTTTCTAGTGATAACACTAGCTTCATCCAATTTGTTCCTGAACACCCATTTGGTGCCAATCACATGATGATCTGATGGTCTCGGAACAAGGGACCAAACCTGATTTTCTCTGAATGATTAAGTTCATCTTGCATGGCTAGAATCCAAGATTCATCAGACAGTGCTCATTGACTGTATACGGCTCTATTGAGATACAAATGCTAAATAGTCAGAGGGAATGATATTAACTCTTGTTCTTACCCAACTGATGGATCTCCAATGTGTTATCAATAAGGTGATCCTTTTGTACCTCCATTCCTTGGAAGATCATCATGGATAATATCCTTCTGTTGTAGTTCTTCCAAGGGTGGATCTTCACCATCCTTGATGGTAGATTCTTTCAGCTTTGGGTAAGATTATCTGTGTCTCATCATCACTTCAGATTCCTTTCTTGATGAAGGGTTAGACTCATCAAAAATAATATGCACGGTTTGTTCAATCAATAAATTCTTTTATTAAAAACTCTATAGCCTTAGGTTTAGAGTGTACCCCATAAAGATCCCTTCATCGGATTTGGGATCCAGCTTACCTATGTCTCTCTTACCATTGTTGTGAATGAAGTATGGACATCCAAACGTTATGAGATGGCTGATCTTGGGCTTCCTTTGCTTGTACAGCTCATATGCAGTCTTCTTCAGGATTGGCCTGATCATGACTCTACTTATGATGTAACATGTTGTGTAAGACCCTCGAATTTCCGTCGTATTTTTCGTATTTATGTGTATGATTGTGCTGTGTATGTATGTACGTATTACGTAGGTATTATTAAATTAGTATAATTACGTGTATATGTGTTATATAAACGAAAATAATGTATGTATTGCATGGTGATAGTATGAATATAATACCATGTACATATTGCATGTATAGAAGCTTAGTATGCATGGTTTTCTGCATAATTAGGGTTCTGGCCGAAGGCCCTATTGGTGTCAACCCCTGGCCGCTGAGGTGGTGTCAGCGTCCATCCATGGACGCCAACACTAACTCCGGCATCCAGCGATCTGGACGCCAACTTCTCTGGCCTGCATGCGCAGCAGAGCTGCTGTCTTCCGAAACAAGGCATGGCAACCTTGGGGAGATGTCCCCCAACGGCTTTGAGGGTGTCCCATCACCTAGTGAGTGGGAGAAAGACCCTCTTTAGGTCTGAACCCGAAATGGTTCACCCCATTCTTCCCCTTCACCCTTGCAAGAGGAGAGAGGTGAGAAAGAAAAACCCTAGGTGAGTGTGGAAAAACCACTTTTGAACCCCAAATCCGACCCCTTGGAGGTTCATTTGGAGATCTTCTGCAACAAGGAGGAAGCTGAAGCATAGGGGAAGGCCTCCCCATCATCCCCTCGGCGTGGAGATCACCCAGGAGCTCGGAGGAAGGCGTTCTTGAAGACACTTCTGCAACTTCTTGAACTGCCCAAGGAGGACTTCCGAAGCCATAAACCTCTTGGAGGATTTTTAAAGAGGCAAGTGACCTATCTATGGTATCCCCGTATGAGTCTAGGAGGTTTTTATGATTTTTATGAAATTTCCTCGAGTCCTAGACCCTCCATTTCACCCAAATTTCAGAGCTCAGGTCTGTGTTTCTGCACAGACTTGAGTAAACGGCAAGTCCCTGGACGCCTGTGATGATCTTGGCGTCCATCGACCATGCCGCTGACTCTAAGTCAGCGGCCAGAGACCGCCGTCTAGTTCTTCAGGACAGAACAGTGAGCTGTTCTGTCCCTCTTATACGTAATTTCGTTAGGATTTTCGTGATGAGGATATATGGTATCCCTATAAGCTATGTATATTGTGCAATTTGGTTGTGGATGTATGTGAGTTGTGTTGGCAAATGTGGGATAATAATATCTTGTAAACATGTGAGCATGACTTGTAGACCATTTTGCAAGACCTATGATTCAGGATTTAGATTAATGTGAATGCCTGATTTCGGTCTAATTATGAGGATTGTGGGTCAGCATGTGTGTTTGCCAATTTAGATAACTTATCCATGATTGTGCAATTTGTTAATAGTTTCGGTTCGATAGAATAGAAGTATGCAAAAATGATTCGTAGTGTTAAATCCATAGATGTATGAATTAGGGAAATGTTGTCTCTCTAATTTCATGCAAATGTTGGTAGCTTATGGCTAAACAGCAAGTGATAAATGGCATGATGTGTAAATTCCATGTTAACGTAAATTGTGAATAATGTGCTAATAGGTGTTTGATTTTCTGTAAATCCTATTTAGCTCAGAAAAATCTGAAAAATTGAGGTTATGATTTTGAACCCGAAAACAGCATGTGGTTAAAATTTCAGGTTAATTGGAACAGTAAATAAAAAGTTATGTGTTTTCATGTGAATTATGAATAATTCGTACATATGATCGAAATATGATTTGATTTTTGTTTAAACCTAGCATGATTGGTGTGTTTACTGTGTGTGAACCTTGAAAACTCTGTAGTACCATTGTAGAAAAACAGAGGTGGTTCATGTGAGTAAGAAAGTGTGAATGTGATGAAGAGGGTCAAATGTAAAACCATTGTTAAAACGGTAAATGTGTAAAGTGTAACTGTGCCAATGTGATACTGCTTCCGAGAAGGCAGTGGAGCGTATCAGGGAAAAGTCCCCCTGAGAAAGTTCATTGTGTTAAGTGACCCTAAGGGCATTAGGGGGAAATCCTGGAGGTGGACAAGTACCACTGGTTAGGGTGGAGACTTGTTCTCCCGGTCTACGCAGTCCAAGAGTCGCCATTGTATTGCTAGATGGCGTCTATGTGATGTGATGTGTTGTGTCCTTCTTTGGTGGTTTGGACTATGTGTCACGGCACTAAAAAATGTGTAAAGTGTAATGTGTAAAGTGTATGTGACCTGTAAATGTGTAAGTGACATGTGAATGTGTATGTGTAAAGTGGATCATGTGAAAGAGGAAACTAGTGTAAAAGAAAAATGTGAAATCCTAGATATGTAAATGTGTATGACACCATGTGAGACTAAATCTGAAACCATGTGAATTCAGAAAATGTATGTTATCATACTCATGTTTATGTGTGCAAAAGTGTTTAGAGTCCATGATAGGAAACAACAATGAGTATGTGAGTACAATGGCATGATGGATTGTTCATGTGTTATGTTTAAGCAACGTTGTAGTTTTCATGTGTAGGGTTATAGTCATCGAACCATGTAAAAATCAGCAACCTAAAGCATGATAAAAAGTTATGTATGTACTTAAGAACATGTGAAATCCATGCAAATTATGTTCCCCGTTCATGTATGTAAATTGTCCATGTCAAGGGCTCCACGTTTTGATTAAAGTCTCATGAGTGAATTGAATAGAGACCATGTGATAGGTGAATGTTACTTTTGAAAATCTGAAAGCATAAGTTATGTATAAATTTTAGACCTTTATGATAGGTTGTAAACTTGAATGAACTAGCATGCTAGTATTGTTAATTGAATGTGCATGTAGAAACCACTAGGACTTGTACGTGTATATCATGCATAGTGTTACTTGCAGAGTCCCTGGACTCACCCCTTGCTTCGGCGTACAGGTATAGTTGGTGACACAGTACTCTCGGAGGAGGCAGCAGAGACGGGCTCCGAGCGTGGAGACTAGCCAGTTTGAGTTCTTTGTGGTTGTGTACTTCGTAGTATGTACTCGGACATTGTATTAGACTTATCATGAAAAGAATGTAATATGTGGACATTTTGTATTTAAGTAGCACAATTAATTTATGTGGACTTAGTTCCTTTTTGCAAAGTGTAATTGCATGTATGTTTAATGTGGATGATGAATGAATGGAGATAGTTCTCTTTTACTTCCGCTACTCTGTTATTTATATTCGCGTGTATCTCAGCTGTTTGTATCGTTGGGTAATGTCCCACTGTGACTGGCAGCACTCGCTATATCGACGTGGGTTGGTATAACCATACCGGTGTAACGAGGGCCGTCACAGAGATTGGTATCAGAGCGACCGGTTGAGATTACACATGAATATAACTAAGTCATCATCCCCATTGCATGCTAATATGTCCACATGTGTAGAAAACACTAAGAAGAAGTGGAAGATAGATAAGAAAATGGTTAGAAAACTCAGTAACCTAGCTCTAATGGTGGCTGAAATTTTATGACAACCATGGCTTCCCGTGGACGACGTGGAGGTGCACCAGCTCGCGACGACGAGCAGAGGCGTGAGGAGCGGGCGGAGCAGCAGGCCCCGGCCCACAGGGTCCTGTGCTTCCCCCACCGCCGCCTGTGGACTATGGAGTATTCATGCAAGGTCTGGTGCAAGCCATGCAGACCCAGGCACACACTCAGGCAGCACTCCAGACCCAGTTAGAGGCCCAGGTAAATTAATAAAAACAACTAAGTAGTCTGCTATTTGAATTGTATGATGTTGTGTTTATTGTATATTGCTTGTTGTTTGATGTAGCAGGCTCAGGACCATGGTGGACCATCCATCATGGAGCGATTCAAGAGGATGACCCCACCCTCTTTTAAGGGGGAGAGTGATCCGCTTATGGCAGAAAGCTGGATGAGGGAGATCGAGAAAATCTTCCGAGCTATCAGGTGTCCTGACGAGGACAAGGTGACCCTAGCCACCTACATGCTACAGGTATGCTTTAGTTTATGCTTGAATGCTGGTTGTTATTTGTTAGTTAGAACTTATGAAGGTGTGTTGCAGGAGAGATCTGATGTATGGTGGTCCTCCCTACTGCGTACAGCTTTGAGGACGGAGCAGTAGATGTGGCGGGGACGCGTTCGTGAGGCTCTTCCGAGCCAAGTTCGTCCCCGAGCACATCCAGGACAAGATGGAGCAAGAATTCCTTTCCCTGACGCAAGGATCAATGACCGTCCTGGAATACGAGGCAAGGTTTTCTGAACTCTCTAAATTATGCACCGCACATCGTGGAGAACGAGCGCAGGAAGACCAAGAAGTTCGTGATGGGTCTCAAACCATCACTGAGGACGAGGCTCGTGGCGTTCGACCACCACACGCTAGACGAGGCCCTCAGCGCAGCCTGCCGACAGGAGGGAGAAATGGATCAGTATCTGGAGGAGAAGAAGGCTTCGCAGAAGAGGCGGCAGCAACTTTCCAGCGGCAAGATAAGAGGAAGACGGTGTACAGACACGCGAGAAACCACCGTCAACCAGCAACTATCAGGTACCCTCTGTACGTTCCCCCGATGCGAAGAAGGAGTGTCCCCATTGTGGGAAGACCCATGGAGGTTCCGAGTGCTGGTTAGTAGCGGGTAGATGCTTAAAGTGTGGGAGCAGCGACCACAAGATCAAGGATTGCCCGAGGCTTCAGCAGGAAGCTCAGCGAGGAGCGCCAGTACCAGCAGTAGCGGCAGCCGCGCCAGCTACAGGACGACCAGGAAGGCCTCGAGCCCCAGCTCGAGTGTTTGCGTTAGCTCGCGAGGACGCCGAGCAGACGGGAGCATGTCACCGAAGGTACAGTTTTACTTTTCAGTGTGCACGCTCGGGTTTTGTTTGATACGGGTGCTACTCACTCGTTCATTTCCGAGCGGTTCGCTAGGCAGTTAGCCCTAGAGTCAGGCATAGAGTCTGAGGAGTTAGAGGTCCCTGTGTCTGTGCACACCCCTGCGGGTACGGTATCGACTAGGAGTGCATTCCGTCGTTACCTGTGTGCATTGAGGATAGATTCCTAGATGGGTGCTTCTTCTTGCTAAAGATGAAGGACTATGATTGCATCTTTGGTCTAGATTGGTAGAGGAGCATTATGCGTTAGTGGATGTCGTAGGAAGAAGATGTCTTCCGCATTCCTGGTGAGGATGAGTTCTCTCATCCCTTTCCAAAGAACTTAACGGGAAAGTTAGTTATCTCTGCCATGAAGGCGATGCGCCATGGTGAACAAGGGCTGTGACGCATTTCTGGCCAGCGTTATACTAGTACCCGATGCTAGTTCGTCACTGACTCTTGCAGAGATCGATGTGGTGCAGGAATTTCCAGATGTCTTTCCCGATGACTTTTCTGGATTGCCACCGGATAGGGAGATAGAGTTCACTATAGAGTTGCTTCCAGGCACCTCTCCTATCTCGAAGGCCCATATCGAATGGCCCCTGCAGAGTAGCCGAGTTGAGGAAGCAATTGCAAGAATTGCTCGATAAGGGATTTATTCGCCCCAGTGTTTCCCCTTGGGGCGCACTGTATTGTTCGTCAAGAAGAAAGACGGGTCACTTCGGTTGTGCATTGATTATAGAAAGCTAAACCAGGTGACTGTGAAGAACAGGTATCTCCTTACCTCGGATTGATGATCTGTTTGACCAGTTGCGAGAGGCATCAGTCTTTTCCAAGATTGACTTGCGATCTGGTTATCATCAGTTGAGGATTAGGAGTGAGGATGTGTCCAAGACGGCATTTAGAACCCGTTATGGACATTATGAGTTTTTGGTTCTTCCTTTCGGATTGACCAACGCCCCTGCAGCGTTCATGGATCTCATGAACCGGGTGTTTTAGTCCGATTTAGATAGCTTTGTTGTTGTGTTATTGACGACGTGTTGGTTCTATTCTCCGGATGAGCCACGCACCGTCAGCATTGAGGTAGTCTTGGAGGTTCTCCGTGAGCACAAGCTGTATGCAAAATTCAGCAAGTGCGATTTTGGTTGTTGCGCGAGGTTCACTTTCTCGGGCATGTCATCTCCGGCGCTGGTGTAGCTGTTGACCCAGCGAAGGTCTAGGCAGTTATGGATTGGGAGATTCTCAGGACCCCTTCGGAGATTCGTAGCTTTATTGGGTTAGCTGGTTATTATCGACGATTCATTGAGGGTTCTCATCCATCGCCGCCCCCTTGACAAAGCTGACTCGGAAAGGTGAGAAGTTCGTATGGTCTGGGCGTGTGAGCGTAGCTTTCAGCTATTGAAGGCTAAGCTTACTTCTGCTCGGTATTGGTATTGCCTAGTGGTCTAGAAGGCTTTGCCATTTATACGGATGCATCTCAGATGGTTTAGGCTGTGTGCTCATGTAGCAAGAGAGGGTAGTAGCTTATGCTTCTCGTCAGTTGAAGGAGCATGAGAGGAAACTATCCGACTCATGATTTGGAGTTAGCAGTTGTGGTTCATGCACTAAAGATCTGGAGGCACTATCTTTATGGTGTAGATTTGAGGTGTTTACCGACCACAAGAGCTTGAAGTATCTTTTCTCCCAAAAGGAATTAAACCTGAGGCAGAGAAGATGGATCGAGTTCTTGAAGGACTATGACTTCGACCTCCAGTATCATCCTGGAAAGGCGAACGTCGTAGCGGATGCTCTTAGTAGAAAGAGGTCTTCGCTCCAGCAGGACTGGAAGATGTTGGAGGATGCAGCGTGCTCTATGACCGAGTTAGAGCCATCGTTGTGTCAGGCTTTTGTAGCTCAGTTATCCCTTAGATCCTCAGTCTTGGATGAGGTGATTGAGCAGCAGAAAGCCGATCCTAGATTGTTAGAGTTAGTGGGTAAGGCGGGCATTGCTCGTGATGAGGACGGTGTGATTAGATTTCAGCACCGTGTTTGTGTCCCCGATGTGGTAGATGTCCGTGAGCATGTGTTAGCGGAGGCTCATAGATCGCGATTTTCTATTCATCCGGTAACACTAAGATGTATCAAGACCTGAAGAGATCATTTTGGTGGTCCGACATGAAGAAGGATGTTGCGGATTATGTGTCTAGATGTCTAGTATGTCAGCAGGTGAAAGCCGAGCGGCAGTGACCATCCGGCCTTATGCAAAGAATGGATATCCCCGTATGGAAGTGGGAAGCTGTCACTATGGATTTCGTATCGGGTTTGCCTCGATCTAGAAGAGGCAATGACTCGATTTGGGTATTGTAGATAGATTCTCGAAGACTGCTCATTTCTTGCCTATGAAGAAGAAGCAGTCAGTAGAGAGCTTGGCTAGATTGTATGTTAGCGGTGTCGTTAGATTGCATGGTGTGCTGAAGTCGATCATTTCGGATCGAGATCCGAGATTTACTTCGAGATTGTGGAAGGGTCTTCAGGATGCGTTAGGTTCGGAGCTTAAGCTCAGTTCGGCGTTTCATCCCCAGACCGACGGACAGTCCGAGAGGACTATCCAGACGCTCGAGGACATGTTGAGAGCGTGTGTTCTAGATTGGAAGGATGATTGGAGCGTCATTTACCTCTTGTGGAGTTCGCATACAACAACAGCTTTCATGCTAGTATTGGAATGGCTCCATTCGAGGCGTTGTATGGTAGGCCCTGCAGATCTCCTTTATGTTGGAGGAGACGGGTGATAGGCAGCTGATCGGACCGGAGTTGGTTCAGGAAACTTCAGACAAGATTCAGCTTATCAGGAAAAGGCTTGTTGCGGCACAGGATAGCAGAAGAGTTATGCCGACAACAGGAGAAAGGATTTGGAGTTCGAGGTTGGCGATCATGTCTTCTTGAAGATATCACCTACTCGTGGAGTTGTCAGATTTGGCAGGCATAGCAAGCTAAGCCCTAGGTTCATTGGTCCATATGAGATTCTCAGACGTTTGGGCAACGTGGCGTACGAGCTAGCATTACCTCCAGCTTTGGCTAGCGTTCACCCGGTATTCCACGTATCTATGCTCAGGAAGTATGTCCGAGATCCGTCTCATGTGATTGTCATGAGCCAGTGGAGATCCAGCCAGATCTTCGTATGTCGAGCAACCAGTAGCCATTCTTGACCGGAAGGTTCAGCATCTCCGGAACAAGAGTATTGCGTCGGTGAAAGTTCTATGGCGGAACTTCTCACGTGAGGAGGCTACGTGGGAGCTTGAGGATGCGATGAGAAGAAGTATCCCCTTTTGTTTGAATAGTGTCGTTCTAACTTCGAAGACGAAGTTTCTTTAAGGGGGAGAGGGTGTAAGACCCTCGAATTTCCGTCGTATTTTTCGTATTTATGTGTATGATTGTGCTTGTGTATGTATGTACGTATTTACGTAGGTATTAAATTAGTATAATTACGTGTATATGTGTTTATATTAAACGTAAATAATGTATGTATTGCATGGTGATAGTATGAATATAATACCATGTACATATTGCATGTATAGAAGCTTAGTATGCATGGTTTTCTGCATAATTAGGGTTCTGGCCGAAGCCCTATTGGCGTCAACCCCTGGCCGCTGAGGTGGTGTCAGCGTCCATCCATGGACGCCAACACTAACTCCGGCGTCCAGCGATCTGGACGCCAACTTCTCTGGCCTGCATGTGCAGCGAGCTGCTGTCTTCCGAAACAAGGCATGGCAACCATTGGGGGGATGTCCCCCACGGCTTTGAGGGTGTCCCATCACCCTAGTGATGGGAGAAAGACCCTCTTTAGGTCTGAACCCGAAATGGTTCACCCCATTCTTCCCCTTCACCCTTGCAAGAGGAGAGGTGGAAAGAAAAACCCTAGGTGAGCTATGAGAAAAACCCACTTTTGAACCCCCAAATCCGACCCCTTGGAGGTTCATTTGGAGATCTTCTGCAACAAGGAGGAAGCTGAAGCATAGGGGAAGGCCTCCCCATCATCCCCTCGGCGTGGAGATCACCCAGGAGCTCGGAGGAAGGCGTTCTTGAAGACACTTCTGCAACTTCTTGGAACTGCCCAAGGAGGTCTTCTTCGAGCCATAAACCTCTTGGAGGATTTTTAAAGAGGCAAGTGACCGATCTATGGTATCCCTGTATGAGTCTAGGAGGTTTTTATGATTTTTATGAAATTTTCCTCGAGTCCTAGACCCTCCATTTCACCCAAATTTCAGAGCTCGGGTCTGTGTTTCTGCACAGACCTGAGTAAACGGCAAGGTCCCTGGACGCCTGTGATGATCTTGGCGTCCATCGCCCATGCCGCTGACTCTGAGTCAGCGGCCAGAGACCGCCGTCTAGTTCTTCAGGACAGAACAGTGAGCTGTTCTGTCCCTCTTATACTTTAATTTCGTTAGGATTTTCGTGATGAGGATATATGGTATCCCTATAAGCTATGTATATTGTGCATTTGGGTTGTGGATGTATGTGAGTTGTGTTGGCAATGTGGGATAATAATATCTTGTAAACATGTGAGCATGACTTGTAGACCATTTTGCAAGACCCATGATTCAGGATTTAGATTAATGTGAATGCCTGATTTCGGTCTAATTATGAGGATTGTGGGTCAGCATGTGTGTTTGCCAATTTAGATAGCTTATCCATGATTGTGCAATTTGTTAATAGTTTCGGTTCGATAGAATAGAAGTATGCAAAAATGATTCGTAGTGTTAAATCCATAGATGTATGAATTAGGGAAATGTTGTACTCTATTTCATGCAAATGTTGGTAGCTTATGGCTAAACAGCAAGTGATAATTGCATGATGTGTAAATTCCATGTTAACGTAAATGTGAATAATGTGCTAATTAGGTGTTTGATTTTCTGTAAATCCTATTTAGCTCAGAAAAATCTGAAAAATTGAGGGTATGATTTTGAACCCGAAAACAGCATGTGGTTAAAATTTCAGGTTAATTGGAACAGTAAATAAAAAGTTATGTGTTTTCATGTGAATTATGAATAATTCGTACATATGATCGAAATATGATTTGATTTTTGTTTAAACCTAGCATGATTGGTGTGTTTTACTGTGTGTTGAACCTTGAAAACTCTGTAGTACCATGTTAGGAAAAACAGAAGTGTTCATGTGAGTAAGAAAGTGTGAATGTGATGAAGAGGGTCAAATGTAAAACCATGTGTAAAATGGTAAATGTGTAAAAGTGTAAACTGTGCCAATGTGATACTGCTTCCGAGAAGGCAGTGGAGCCGTATCAGGGAAAAGTCCCCCTGAGAAAGTTCATTGTGTTATGTGACCCTAAGGGCATTAGGGGGAAATCCTGGAGGTGGACAAGTACCACTGGTTAGGGTGGAGACTTGTTCTCCCGGTCTGCGCAGTCCAAGTCGCCATTGTATTGCCTAGATGGCGTCTATGTGATGTGATGTGTTTGTGTCCTTCTTTGGTGGTTTGGACTATGTGTCACGGCACCTAAAAATATGTGTAAAGTGTAATGTGTAAAGTGTATGTGACCATGGTTAAATGTGTAAGTGACATGTGAATGTGTATGTGTAAAGTGGATCATGTGAAAGAGGAAACTAGTGTAAAGAAAAATGTGAAATCCTAGATATGTAAATGTGTTATTGACACCATGTGAGACTAAATCTGAAACCATGTGAATTCAGAAAATGTATGTTATCATACTCATGTTTATGTGTGCAAAAGTGTTTAGAGTCCATGATAGGAACAACAATGAGTATGTGAGTACAATGGCATGATGGATTGTTCATGTGTTATGTTTAAGCAACGTTGTAGCTTTCATGTGTAGGGTTATAGTCATCGAACCATGTAAAAATCAGCAACCTAAAGCATGATAAAAGTTATGTATGTACTTAAGAACATGTGAAATCCATGCAAATTATGTTCCCCGTTCATGTATGTAATTGTCCATGTCAATGGCTCTCACGTTTTGATTAAAGTCTCATGAGTGAATTGAATAGAGACCATGTGATAGGGAATGTTACTTTTGAAAATCTGAAAGCATGAGTTATGTATAAAATTTTAGAACCTTCATGATAGGTTGAAAACTTGAATGGACTAGCATGCTATGTATTGTTAATTGAATGTGCATGTAGAAACCACTAGGACTTGTACGTGTATATCATGCATAGTGTTACTTGCAGAGTCCCTGGACTCACCCCTTGCTTCGGCGTACAAGTATAGTTGGTGACACAGTACTCTCGGAGGAGGCAGCAGAGACGGACTCCGAGCGTGGAGACTAGCCAGTTTTGAGTTCTTTGTGGTTGTGTACTTCGTAGTATGTACTCGGACATTGTATTAGACTTATCATGAAAAGATGTATATGTGGACATTTTGTATTTAAGTAGCAGCAATTTAATTTATGTGGACTTAGTTCCTTTTTGCAAAGTGTAATTGCATGTATGTTTAATGTGGATGATGAATGAATGGAGATAGTTCTCTTTTACTTCCGCTACTCTGTTATTTATATTCGCGTGTATCTCAGCTGTTTGTATCGTTGGTAAATGTCCCCCTGTGACTGGCAGCACTCGCTATATCGACGTGGGTTGGTATAACCGTACCGGTGTAACGAGGGCCGTCACATGTTGTATTTATAGCTTCTGCCCAGAAGTATCTTGGAAGGTTTATTCAGATAGCATGGTCCTGGCCATATCCAACAGGGTTCTATTCTTCCTCTCAGCTACTCTATTTTGCTGTGGTGTTCTAGGTGCTGAGAAATTATGTTCTATACCCTGATCATTACAAAACTCTGCAAATCTTTCGTTTTGGAATTCTCCTCCATGATCTGAACGGATACTGATGCCTGAATTTCTTGTCCTTGTGAACTACTTTACTGAACTTCACAAAACTTTCAAATGTGTAATCTGTATGCTCTAAAAATGATACCCATGTAAATCTTAATAATCATCAACTATGACAAATCCAAAGTTCTTTCCTCCCAAGCTGGTAGTTCTCATTGGTCCAACAAATCCATATGTAGCAGTTCTAGTGGTTTGGAGGTAGTGACTACTGTCTTGGACTTAAAGGAGGATTTTGCATACTTTCCTTTTGCACAAGGCTCATAAATGCTATCTAATCTTGAGTTGATCTTCGGCAGACCTTCTACTAGATCATGTTGATGAGTTTTCTTATTCCATCCAGACTCCAGTGACCTAACCTTCTGTGCCACAGTTCAGCATTCTGTTCTTTACTTGCTGCTAGACAAATGTCTTGATCTTTTAATTCTTCTAGATGTAGTACATATAAATTCTTTTCTCTGTTGGCTTCGAAGATAGTTGCACCATCCTTGATAATCAGACACTTAAATTCCTAAAATTTTGTTTGATGACCCTTGTCGCACAGCTGACTGATGTTGATTAGATTCTGCTTGAGTCCTTTGACGCATAGTACGTCTTCTATGAGGATTCTTTCTTGACTTCCAATGGATCCAACCAATCACTGACCCTTTTCCATTATCGACATAGGTTACTGTACCTTCTTCATTTTTGATATGAGAGAACAGCTTCTTGTTATCTGTCATATGCCTTGAGCACCCGCTATCCAGGTACCACTTTGATGCTCTAAGGCTTCCCTGCAACAAGGCAATGAGATTTAGGTACCCAAGTTCTTTTGGGTCCTGGTTGGTTAGTTTCTTCACAGTTTCTTTTAGGAATCTATTTTAAGTGTTTGGTTGTACATGTTATTTCAATGTGACATAATTTGTTACAGTGAGTGCAGCAAGGAATATTGTTTATTATCCTATTTAGCTTATGGTTCTTATTTTTATTTATTTTATAGCTAGAATTTTGTTCAGCTACGAATTTTGGCGTCAGATAAATTTTAGGATGAATTACAGTTTTTTCATTTTCTGGTGGAGTATATCCTAAGCCATACCTTTTTCTACCTAATCTTCTTGCTCCTTTTAGTATTAAAGAGGATTTTTCACTTGTGAATTTTTCAACTGTGGCCATTAAATATCATTATCTCTTGTTAGTGTGTTTGTAGCAACCCGAAAAATTTAATACTTAAAAAATTCAAAATAATAATTTCTTTAAATTGAAATAATAGAAACATATGTACCATTATTGTATGTGCAAGAATACACCGGAAAATTCCGTAAAAATTATAAATCAACCCCAAATAATATCCCTAAGTGTTCCACGAAGAAATTCGTGCAACAAAAAAATCAGATTGGCCAAGTGTACGTCACAATGTAACTAATTATCTAAATTAGGAAACTAAGTTGGAAAACCGTTAACACGGAAAGATAACGCGCTCATAATTAAACGATCATGTCGGAGAGACTTTCAACATCATGAAATGATTACCCATTATCAGAATTGGACCAATGGACCTCTCATAGTCCATGAATAAATCAGGTAAGAAAAATATAATAAAATCTGTAACTCTATTATTCCCTAATTAAAAAGGGAATCCCAAAAGATAAAATCTAATATAATGGGCTTTGATAAATGGACCATATAAAATTTATTGGGTCATAATATGGATTTTTAAAAGAAGAATAATAGGAAAATACCCTAAATTCGTAACTAAAATATTACTTAAATAGAAAAAGGGTTAATTAATGCATTAAAAAGGAAGTTTGAGTTGGATTGAGATTCCTAAACCTACCCTAAGGGGTTGGCCACGAATTTAGCTCCCACCCTAACCCAATTATGAGTTCTCATGCTTAGAAAGGGGAGAGGAAATA
>JACBKR010001142.1:0-46003 GCA_014218235.1 Colocasia esculenta | reverse complement strand
ACAATGGAATGTCTCTCTCGTCCGAGGACACCACAATAGAAGGCATTATTTCCGACGGAACTCCGTCAGAAAAGGGGCCTTCCGACAACTTTCCGTTGAAAGCTCGTCGGAAAAGATCCGCTGGAATATCTGGTCAGAAATTACCGACGGGTTGAAAAACTGCCGAAAATCCGTCGAAAATTCTGACAGAATATTCCATCGGAAATTGCGTCGGTAATTTCCGACGGAAATCGTCGGAAAAGATTGTCGAAAATTTGGTCAGCATTTTTCGACCAAAAACTGTCGGAAAATTTGTCGAAATTTGGTCGCAAATTCTGACAAAATAATCCGTCAGCACTTTAGATAGAAATGCCGACGGATTATTTCCGTCGATAAACTGACATTTTCCGACGGATGATAACCGTCAAAAAATCCGTCAAAATTAGTATAATTTTTTTAAAAAAAATACATAAATAACATGATTTTTTCAAACCTGCTAAAATATTCATACATTTCACAACAACAAGTACTCACAATCAACATAAAATTATAAAACACAACAATATAAAATCATACACAATAATAAATGCTAAAAATCAAGACATGTTTGCTGGATCGTCTGCTGTCCCCGCCTCATGATCGTTAGGTGTCGGAGTGGATCCTATATTAAAAAAAATTAATATGAGAAACATTAATAAAAATTAATATACATACATTATTTTCAAAATTAAATTTAAATATGTGATTATTTGTCAAGTTTAATTAGAAAATATTTTGATCATTTACATTTGAGTTTTCTTTATATTAGTGATTTGAACGTCAACCCAATCTCGGAATCCAATTAGGATTCCGTCAGTTCCCACACATCACTTCACACCACCCGGTCATGTCGGAGCGAACGACACAATCGATCGGATCCGTATTTGTGATTTTGGACCCCCGGGTTTTGTGTTGTGATCGTTTATCATTGAGTTTTCTTTATATTAGTGATTTGAACGGCCAACCCAATTCGGGAATCCAATTAGGATTCTGTCAGTTCCCACACATCACTCGGTCGGTCGGGCCGTTGGGGATGGAAGGGGGGGCAGGATTGGGGACGGAGGGGGAGGGGGGCCGACAGGGTGGGGGGCTGGGATGGGATTGGGAGGGGGAGGGGGGGAAGAAGGGGAGAGGGGGCCGACAGGAGGGGGTGGCAGGGGTGGGGAAGGGAGGGGGAGGGGGGTGGGCTGGGACGGCAGGAGGGGAGGGGGGCCGGCAGTGGGAGGGGTGTAAGGAACGATCGGGGCGCAGCGGAAAATGTGATTTCCACAGATAGATATCGTTGCCGGTGGTCGGATCGAACAAAAACGGAGAAAACCGCGCACAGGCAGATCTCATCTTTACCTTTGTGGGGTTGCATAACTCCCGAATCCGGGGAGGAGGTGGGGCAGGAGGCGCCGGTGCTTCAAGCCGTTCAAGTGTCCGGCCTTAGACGTATCCACGCGAGCTCCAGACGCAGACGGGATCTCCTCGTTCTCCACGGGTCTCCCGGATCTCAGCTCCACCATGTGCCGGAGAGAGGAGAGAGAGGGTGGGGGGCGCCAGGGAGAGAGAGAGGAGAGGGGCGGCCAGGGTTAAGCCTGGAGCTTGGCCCAGGTTTTAACTCTCAGCGTATATTTATAGACACACGGTTTTTCACAAAAACCCAGTCATTGTCTATAATGAACACCTTGCCCAGTTTGCTCGGAACTCTTATGCGTGGACCTCTAGGCCTAACTGCTAGTCCAGTTTTCAGCCCATTAAGCTCAATAACTCTTTATTGACTTATGGTAATTAATTAGCATCTCATACTAATTAATTACACAATCAATTATCATCTCACGATAATTGACCGGGCTTCCAATGAGTTGGGTGCCAAGCAACACCACTTGATCCTGGAAAGCATTGGGGTTCAGCAACCCATTCAAGGAACCTTTTGTATCATCAGTTACCACGTGACTATAATCCTTCGCTCGTACAATGCTATCGAGTGCACTTAGGGTATGGTCAACTGTCAAACCCTAATTGCGCACTCACTCGATTTAGATGCCGCATAACTATATCAGAAAACTCCTTTCTGATAAGTAGTCTTGCCCTGGCCAGGGACTATCAAGCATCCTTCCGTAGAGCATTCACTCTTTATTACCGAGAGCGAGCGATCCCATGTTGACCACACAATCACCTTCGAAGGTATTCCGCTAGATCCAAACACTTAACTGATTAAGACCTCATGGCTAGAGATCTATAAGTCAAGGTCAAAACCCAGAAGTCCACCAACAAGGTGTCCTTGTGTCTCAGGTCTAAGGACCAATTACGCCACTGTGACAATGAATCTAGCTGGTTGACAGTTAGGTAACATTACCATCCAGCGATTCATAACGGATCAGTTCAGTGAACTCATTCTCCAATGAGCACCTACAGATTCACCTTAGTGTCCCCACACAAGTGACTATGAGACCAGTCACCCTCATCATATGAGCAGGTGCAACCTATACTAGTCTAACCGGATATCAATGTCCTTCTTGAATATCCTCCGACTAGGAACAATTAAGAATATACGTTTATAGGATATTAATCTTATTGTTATGATCTCATCATAAATAATATCATTGCGGATATTCATGGACTTCATATGAAACGGTAAGCGAATTACACATAATGAATATAAAAGCCTTATTATATATCAAAGAACAAGATTGTACAAGTTATGATTGGCTTGAGGACACCCATAACTAACAATCTCCCACTTGGACTAAAGTCAATCACCTTTGTCTTAAACCCATAGACTCTAGGTGGCGCTCAAACACATTTGAGTCAGAGGCTTCGTCAATGGTCTGCAATGTTGTCGACTGAAGGAACTCTTTCCACCAGTACATCTCCTCTAGTGATTATCTCCCTGATAAGGTGAATCGCCTCAGAATGTGCTTCGACTTCTGATGAGACCGCGACTCTTTCGCTTGCGCAATGGCCCCATTGTGTCATACAGCAATGGGATTGGATCAGAGTCACCTGGCACCACACCAAGGTTGGTGATGAACTTCTTCATCCACACTGCCTCTTGGCAGCTTCAGCTGCAGCAATGTACTCAGCTTCTATCGTCGAGTCTGCAGTGATTTCTTGCTTGGAACTCTTCCAGCTCACTGCACCCCCATTCAAAGTGAACACAAACCCAGATGTAGACTTGCTATCATCTGGGTCTGACTGGAAACTCGAGTCAGTATATGCCCGAAGTTTCAAGTCCCCTCCTCCATAGACCAGAAATATATCCTTAGTCCTTCTCAAGTACTTAAGGATACATTTCACAGCCATCCAGTGTGTTTCACTGGATTTGCCTGATATCTGCTCGTAACACTTAGAGAAAATGCCACATCAGGTCTTGTACATAGCATGCATACATGATAGACCCTATAGCCGAGGCATAGGGGACTCTATCCATGGCTGCCCTCTCTTCAGGAGTCTTAGGAGATGCTCCTTAGAGAGAATAATCCCATGTCTCATAGGTATGAGACCTCTCTTGAAATTTTCTATGCCAAACCTTTTGACAATGGTATCTATGTACATGGATTGGGTCAAGCCAAGCATCCTCTTAGATCTATCTCTATAGATACGTATTCCTAATACGTAGGATGCTTCTCCCAAATCCTTCATGGAGAAGTTCTTTGACAACCAAACCTTTACTGATGATAGCATCCCTACATCATCCCAATGAGTAAGATGTCATCAACGTAAAGTACGAGAAAAGTGATAGCACTCCCACTGATTTTCTTATACACACATGGTTCATCTTCATTCTTAATGAAGTCATAAGATTTGATAGCCTCATCAAACCTTATGTTCCAACTATGAGAAGCTTGCTTCAATCCATAGATGGATCTTTGAAGCTTGCATACTTTGTCTGGACACTCTTTGGATGTAAAACCCTCAGGTTGTATCATATGCACTTCTTCCTCAATGTTTCCATTAAGGAAAGCGGTTTTTACATCCATCTGCCAGATCTCGTAATCAAAGTATGCAATATGGCAAGAAGAATTCTGATCGACTTTATCATAGCAACTGGTGAGAAAGTTTCGTCATAGTCAATTCCTTGCCTTTGACGATACCCCTTTGCCACCACCTTGCCTTATAAGTGTTGATCTGTCCATCTGCACCGATCTTTCTCTAAAGATCCAGTTGCACCCAATAGGTACAATACCTTCAGGCAAGTCTACCAAATTCCAAACTTGGTTGGTGTACATGGACTGCATCTCAGAATTCATGGCATCTCACCATTTCCCTGACTGAGGACAATCAACAGCCTCTTGGTAGGTCTTTGGATCATCATCCTCATCATAAGACATGCCTTCACTGATTTGTCCACATATCTTTCAGGCTGTCTAGGTACTCTACCAGACCTACGCTGAATGTGTGTATATTCCTGAACAGGTTCCGGAACGATGTTTCACCTGGTGGACTTTGCACAATTTGTGGATCTAGAACCTCTTCTAGATCTACTTTACTCCCACTGTCCTCTGGGCTAAGGAATCCTCTTCCAAGAAGACAGCTCTCCTAGCGACAAACACTTTGTTCACCAGGATGGTAAAAGTAGTACCCAAACGTTCTTTTGGGTATCCAAAAAACCTGCACTTATCGGTTCTGGATTCCAGTTTATCTGGGTCGTGTCTCTTCACGTGGGCAGGACAGCCCCAGATTTTAACATGTTTAAAATCAGGCTTTCTACCATTCCATATCTCATATGGAGTAGAAGACACAGATTTACTGGGAACCCTGTTCAGTAGATATGCCGCTAACTCTAGTGCATATCCCCATAGGGAAACTGGTAACTGCGAACGGCTCATCATGGATCGTACCATGTCCAACAAGGAGCGATTCCTCCTTTCCGATACACCATTCATCTGTGGTGTATAGGGAGGAGTCCATTGAGAAAGGATACCATTGTCCTTTAAGAATTGTGTGAACTCTGTACTCAATATTCACTTCCTCGGTCTGACCGTAGGATTTTAATACTCTTTCCAGTTTGCTTCTCAACTTCATTCTTAAATTCTTGGAACTTCCTAAAAGCTTCAAATTTGTACTTCATTAAGTAAACAAATCCGAACCTTGAGTAGTCATCAGTGAATGTAATGAAGTATGAGTAGCCACCCTTGGCTTGGGTAGATATTGGACCACATACATCCGAGTGTATTAGTTCAATATGTCCTTGGCCCTATCTCCATGTCCACTAAATGGAGATTTGGTCAACTTACCCATTAAACAGGATTCACAAGTTGCATATGATTCATAACAAATGGATCCAAGTATCCATTCTTATGCAACTTTTGAAGCCTATTCTCACAAATGTGACCAAACCTACAATGCCACAAGTAGGCAGTGTTCACACTATTCTTACTTCTCTTAGGAGAAACATCAACATGGAGATTTGCATAAGAAACATCAAGTAGATACAAACCATTTACCAAATTTGCTAAAGCAACTAGTTTATTTCTCAAATAACTGAACAACTATTGTTCTCAATGGTAAACTTGTATCCAATTCTGTCTAAACAAGAAACAGAAACAATGTTCTTAATAATGCTAGGCACAAAGTAGCAATCATCCAATGAAAGTAAATCTCCTGAGGGTAACTTGAGCTTCACTGTCCCCACAGTATGTGCAGCAAAACTTGCGTCGTTTACAAGCCTCAAGTTCACCTCGCCCTTGCTCAGCTTCCTTCTACTTGTCAACATCCTGCACATCATTGCAGACATGAGAAGCACATCCAGTGTCTAAAAACCCAAGATGTGGAATCTCTAATAGACAAGTGAAGATCTATCATATAGATACCTGAAGCTTCGCCAAGCTTCTGCTTCTCCTGAGCCTTCAATGCAAGGTAGTCCTTGCAATTTCTTTTCCAGTGCCCCTTCTTCTTGCAGTGGAAGCACTCGCCCTTTTCTGCTCATTTGCTTATGTCCTTCTTTTGTTTTTGCTTAGACTGCTTCTTTGCATTGCCTTTCTCAAAGCTTGCACTGCTCTCCTCTTCTTGTTGGACTTTCCAATCATGAGAACAGTGGGCTTTTCCTTCTCAAGGTTGCCCTCAGCAGTCTTCAGCATGTTCAGCATCTCAGCTAAACTCACCTTCCAAGACATAGGCAATGCGCTCAGACCTGAGGACAATCTTCAGGTTCCTGAGCCAATCTGAGTAGTTCGGGCCTGTCAATTTGTTGGTATCCAGTATGCCACGGAGTGGGTTACCCGATGACATTTTTGCCTATAAAGGAAATGTAAATACAACTAGCCGATGTTCATAATAATAATTAAATCTAGATTAGGACTTTAATCAAGATTAGCTCCCACTATTTTCTGGCAGACTGTATAACCCTTAGATATACAGAATGGGAGACACCGACGGTCTCCTAGTGGGGATCGGAATCTTACAGACTCATAGCATGATCTTGTGGATAGCACAACAACCACACTATGATCTGAAAGCGGTCAACTCTTGACACTTGCAACTCTTGCAATATCCAATCTTATTTTGGCCCCTAAATTTAATGACCTTGTGGATAGCACAAGTCATTAAATCCAGTCTAAGCAGTATTATCATTACGTAACGAGCATAGATTTTATGTAGCCCTTGTGGATAGCACAACAAAGCTACACCGGTCCTCTACCCCGTTTAAGGCATCAACATGCCATAGTTTTAGTCTGTCATTAGACTTGACAAGCCTTGGGATAGCACAACAAACTTGCCCGATCTAATGGCAATCCTAAAACTATAATGATGGAGGGCCACACAATTCATTCTAAATGATTACACTACGACTTAAGGTTTGAACGAGGAGGGATTTTTCATGTTTTATCTTGTCTCTATATCTTTGTGCTATTGATATATAGAATTTGAAATATCATATATTTAATTATATATACCATAGCACATCCACACATATCATATACATGAAGAAATATGATGGATGATCATGGACTTTAACCTAGAGTGGCATTACCAGAGCCAGTTGGTAATCCACAAATATGGTGAACAAATGTAGCCCCGCATCTGATGCTTTAGCTTGATGTAACTTTATCTCCAGCAAGGTCCTGCATGTACTCTCCTCCATCTCTGCCAATCCGCTTCTTAAAATTACAAGTAATATTAAAATTGGGCTCGCAGGCCCATAAATGTACATCAAATAATAATAAGAAACCTTAAACAATCAGGGGAGTACATAACAGGAGGAGATAGAATGTATAACCCGGATTAATAGAGGGAGAGAGGGAGGCACGTAGTCCTCATAAATTATATCATTTACCATTAACCATAACAATCATCACATGACATCTAAGTCCATGATCACCCATCCACACATCACATGCATCAATAAGCAATCATCACATAATTACTTCTGAATAACTTTTATTTCAAAAATATAATATTATATTTTGAAAACCATTTAACTAAACAATTTAGCTAACATGAATAACATCTAAACAACTTTAGATAAATGCCATTCATCGTTGCTGCATAAATCCGCCAATTTACAGTAATTAATTTAACAAGAATCACATTCTTAATTAATTAACATGCATTAATTAGATGGTAGGCAATAACTAAAACAATTTTAGAATTCCCTAAACTAATTAACTTGGGTCAAACATCTGAAATTAATTTACAGAGAGCTAAAACAATTTTAAACACTTTAAAACTAATTTCAGAAAATTTTGGATTTTTTAAAGAATTTTTCTGGTGTTTAAACAATTTAAAACAATTTAAAAAACTTAAAAAATTGGGGAAAAGGCCGGTCGGATCCGGCACGGGCCGGATCCGATCGCGGCCCGCTAGGGACCCGCGGGGTCCGCCCACGACTTACCCGCGGGCGGACCCACGTGGGATCCGCGCGCGACCCGCGCGCGGCCCGCGGGCGGCCCCGCGGGGTCGCCCCCTGCACCCGAACGGAGGGGCGCGCAGCTAGGGTGAAACCCTATCCGCCGCCGCTCTCCGAAGGAGGGCGGCCCCGTCGCCCCCGCGTCGCCTCCAGCGGCCGCGAACGGCGCCGCCGGCGCCGGAGATCGCCTGCCACCGCCCCCAGAACCCAGAAAACCCCGGGAAAAACCCTAGAAATGCAAAACCCCTTTCTTGGACTGTCCAAGAAGTATGGCGGTGGCCTCTTGCAGGGGTCGTGTGGCCTCTACAGAGGGCCAAACGATGCCAGATTGGGTTCTCTCGAAGCCCTTGGTACCAGGAACAACTTCCGTGTATCAAACTGGAAGTGCACATCCCATGTGCGACCCAAGAACGAGGTAAAAATTAGGGATTCATGCAGAACGGGAATCGACGAAAACACATGAAATGACATTCATACGACACCGATTCCGACCGAGCCAGCAACCTGGCTCTGATACCACTGTAAGGAATCGATCGGGGCGCAGCGGAAATGCGATTTCCACAGATAGATATTGTTGCCGGTGGTCGGATCGAACAAAAATGGAGAAAACCGCGCACAGGCAGCTATCATCTTTACCTTTGCGGGTTGCGTAACTCCCGATCCGGGGAGCGGTGGGGCAGGAGGCCGGTGCTTCAAGCCGTTCAAGTGTCCGGCCTCTAGACGTATCCACGCGACCTCCGGACGTAGACGGGATCTCCTCGTTCTCCATGCGTCTCCCGGATCTCAGCTCCACCATGTGCCGGAGAGAGGAGAGAGAGGGTGGGGGGCGCCCAGGGAGAGAGAGAAGAGAGGGGCGGCCAGGGTTAAGCCTGGAGCTTGGCCCAGGGTTTAACTCTCAGCGTATATTTATAGACACCGCGGTTTTTCACAAAACCCAGTCATTGTCTATAAAGAACACCTTGCCCAGTCTGCTCGGAACTCTTATGCGTGTGACCCTCTAGGCCCAACTGCTAGTCCAGTTTTCAGCCCATTAAGCTCAATAACTCTTTATTGAATTATGGTAATTAATTAACATCTCATATTAATTAATTACACAATCAATTATCGTCTCACGATAATTGACCAGGCTTCCAATCAAGTTGGGTGCCAAGCAACACCCCACTTGATCCTGGAAAGCAATGGGGTTCAGCAACCCATTCAAGGAACCTTTTGTATCATCAGTTACCACGTGACTATAATCCTTCGCTCGTACAATGCTCCAAAGTGCACTTAGGGTATGGTCAACTGTCAAACCCTAATTGCACACTCACTCGGTTTAGATGCCGCATAACTATATCAGAAAACTCATTTTCTGATAAGTAGTCTTGCCCTGGCTAGGGACTATCAGGCATCCTTCCGTAGAGCATTCACTCTCTTATTACCGAGAGCGAGCGATCCCATGTTGACCACACAATCACCTTCGAAGGTATTCCGCTAGATTCAAACACTTAACTGATTAAGACCTCATGGCTAGAGATCTATAAGTCAAGGTCAAAACCCAGAAGTCCACCAACAAGGTGTCCTTGGTGTCTCAGTCTAAGGACCAATCATGCCACTGTGACAATGAATCTAGCTGGTTGACAGTTAGGTAACATTACCATCCAGCGATTCATAGGGATCAGTTCAGTGAACTCATTCTCCAATGAGCACCTACAGATTCACCTTAGTGTCCCCACACAGTGACTATGAGACCAGTCACCTCATCATATGAGCAGGTGCAACCTATACTAGTCTAACTGGATATTCAATGTCCTTCTTGAAATACCTCCGACTAGGAACAATTAAGAATATACGTTTAAAGGATATTAATCTCATTGTTATGATCTCATCATAATTAATATCCATTGCGATATTCATGGACTTCATAATGAAACGGTAACGAATTACACATAATGAATATAAACCTTATTATATTATCAAAGAACAAGATTGTACAAGTTATGATTGGCTTGAGGACACCCATAACTAACAGGGGGCCTGGGACGGGAAGGTGAGGGGGGCCGACAGGGAGGGGGGTGGCAGGGGTGGGGAAGGGAGGGGGAGGGGGAGGGGGGGTGACAGGGGGGGCTTGGAACGGCCAGAGGGGGAGGGGGGGGTCTCCTGTTGAGGGGTGGGGCTGCGGACGGGAGGAGGAGGGGGAGGGGCTCAGGGACTGTGGACGAGAGGGGGAGGGGGTCGCTGTGGAAGGGGGAGAGGGAGGTTGGATACGTACCCGGCGGCGAAGAAGCTCGGCGTACGGCGACACTGGCGGTAGCTCGACGACGACGGCGTTGGTGGGGCCGGTCGTGGCGGCCGGCGGTGGCATTGCAGGCGGCGTCGGGCACGCGATTGGCGACTGACGAGGGTGAGAGAGAGAGAGAGAGAGGGAGAGAGAGAGAGAGAGAGAGAGAGAGAGAGAGAGAGAGAGTGGGTTTCGTGGGGATGGCGGGGGATGGAAAAAGTGCAATTACCGACGGCAGTTCCGATGGAAATATTTCCGTCGGAATATTCATCGGTAATATCCAATTACTGACGAATTTTTCCGACGAAAATATTCTGTCGGAAGTTCCGATATATATACCGACAGAAATTTATCTGTCGGAATATCCGTCGGTATTTCCTTCGGAAATAGCTATCGATAATGGCGCTTTTTCTTGTAGTGGGAAATGGCGTGAGCCCTACTTCAGATATTTTTACGAGTCGTATGGGCATTGTATCAAAATTGTATTGTAAGATTATTTTGCCAAGCTCCCTGTTACGACTAAGGAATTGATATCCAGAGATCTTCAGATAATTATTGTTTAAATTGAATAGTATATATGTGTAGATTCTTATAATTGAGTGACTATGTTGTGCAGTTGATGTACTAGTGGGAGCAAACGGAAAAAAACAGATAGGGAGATGCTTGCTCACATGAGCGCCATGCATTGCAGTTGGCGTAGCTAGCAAAAAAAAGAGTAAGTTAATATACTATTTCATTTTCATATGTACTTTATTTTTTTATCTTGTTTATATATTGATAAAAAATTTGTATTTCATGTCAGCATTTTAATGGGAAGTCTTTAGATGATGCGATTGCCTCCGTCCCAGCAGATGTTGACTCGTTTGATTGGCAAACAATGTGCGAGATGTGGACTAATGGGGATGAGAAGGTAATATTTAAATTTGTTAGAATATAATTGTTTATATAAATGAAACAATAACTGTCTATTCTTGTCTTTTTAGAGGGTTGCTGAGCGGAATAGGCAGAACCGTTCCACTCAGTCTATGTGTGAGACCCTTGAATTTTGCTCACACTATGTTTGTTTAACTTTGTGCATAATATAAGTATTTAATTACTTATGTGCATATGTATGTATATATGTATATATGTACTTATTTCTGTGAATATAAATACTTAGCTAATTCTGTAAATATTGTACTTATTTAAATTCTATGCATATTGTATTTAAATAATGTTGTGCATATAGTATGTAATTATTGTTATACATCTTGTATGTATATATGAGTCTATTTCTGTGCATATTATATTTATTTAATTGTGTAGCACCCCGAAAATTTAATTACATAAAAATTCAAATAAATGGAAATAAATATTTCCATAATATCGGAGTATTTAAAACATACGTACCATTATCGTGTGTGCTAGAATACATCGGAAAATTCCATAAAAATTATAAATCAACCCTAAATATTATTACTAAATGTTTCACAAAGAAATTTGTGCCAAGAAAAATCAGATTAGCCAAGTTTAAAGTGTTTCGCGACTTATTATCGTAATTCATGAATAAGTCATAAAACCATTATCACACGTACTCGGATGAGTCAGAAAATTAAATAAAAATCATATATGGACTTCAAATAATATCCTATAATGACCTATCAAGAAATTGGGTTCAATAAAAATCATTTGGGCTAGGTTTGAGAGTTATTGTGACCGATTATCTAAATAAGGAAACAAGTCGGAAAACCGTTAACACGGAAATATGACGCAATCAAAAATTAAATAAAAGTGTTGGGAGACTTCCAACATTATATATTGATGACCCATTATCATAATTGGGCCAATGAGCAACATTTGGCCCAAAAATCAATAAAGCTAGAAAATACATAGAAATTCGTAACCATAAATAAGCTGAAATTTAAAAGAGGCAATTAGAGTTGAATTGGGATGCAATCATGCATTCATGGCAACCCAAATTCGTGCCTAACTATGAGGGGAGGTTTCCTAATGCCTCACACACTCAAAGGGAGGAGGAAATCATCAAAAATAGGAAACCAAACATGCCAATCCTGAAATCTTCTTTTCCTAGTTATAATAGGACTCCTAAACACCATGGTTACTTAAATACTCTTCACCCAAACCCTAGGAACGAATTTAGAACTTGCTAGGGTCGTGTGGAGGAGCTCTTGGTGGTTGAGGAGCTGTGGAACGACCACAAGAAGCCGTTCTTCTTCCCCTTCTCGTCTGCTGCGACCTGTACAAACCACCCTCTTGAAGTCGACCAAAGGTGAGTCAAAACTAAACCAAACTTTGCAAGGCCTATACCCCTGGAAAGAGGGTCAAGTCTACGTTCTAACCCAAGTGGAATGCCCAAATTCCATGCAGTATACACGGAGTAGTAAGCATTTTCCTACAAGTGGTCTGAACACTGGTTTTCTGGAATAACGAGATTTCTTCAACCCAAAAGGTAGTTTTTCTCAGGCCAAACCTTAACATAACCTATACCAATGTGTAGATCATCAAGTTAACTTTCATTTCCCACTGGTTCATCGAATTCCATTTAGTAGATCTTAATTTATAAGCATTTTTCCAAAGTCGCGCACTGTTAGAGCTTTCCCGTTCTTAATATGTTGCATGTGTTTCAAACCGAATTAGAGAAAGCCCATAACATGAAAGTTATTCTACTAGATGTTCTCATCAGGTTTCATGTTGAACATTTTGTCTAAATCTCTTTAGTTAGAGAGTTATAAGCGTGGTAATAGGGTTGCTGCATAAAAACTACGTCTTCAGGTTACCCTTGGTCTGACCTTGTGTTCTCCGTGATCAAACCCTATCAAAACCATCTTTATTGTTCAATTCCGATTTACTGGAAGTACCCTTGTATGTCTAGGTTATTTTAAAACTGGTTTCGTTATTTTTCATACACTGTACAATTTATTCTCTATTTCGGAAGCACCTTGTGTCAATACATGGCAGTCCTGGACTGCAATCCAAGAACATGTCCTTGCTCTGGCAGGATCTGGCGCAGACCCTGTGAATGCGACGGCTCGATATGTCGCTTTCAGAGGGCTTATTGCGACAGCCCTGTTGTCGCCATCTGAAATGCGACATGTACTATGTCGCTATATGGCTGCCTGATCAGACAGACATGTCGCCTTCTTCACAACCCCATGTCGCCTTCTAGCCATCTCTTCGCGGCCCTTCTCCTGTCGCAATCTGACGCCCTGTCGCCTTCCTTATATGTCTATGTCGCTATCTCAGGATTTTTACCGGAAACCACGTGTTTTCTTACAAAGTTTTCCGTATATACCGAGGTCTGTATAAATGTGATATTTTCTATGTAAGTTACCTGTCTTGGGTCGGATCATTACATAATTGTTGTTTAATGGCTTAAAAGCGATTAACCCATTTAAAAAGCTTTAATTACATAGATGCTATTCTAAGTGCTCCTTAAATGTTATGATCCATTCATGTTTCTTGTGATTTAATCTTCCTACTGTTCTACCATGTTTAAATGATAAGAGTTATCATAAAATCTTGCAAACCATGATTAGTTAAAGTGCATAGTTTTATTCCATGTTATATTGTCAAGTGCTTCCTGCGAGTTTGAGACCGATGGTTTGAGAATTGAGACACGCGTACCGCACTACATACTAGCACTATTAGGCAGCCTTTTCTTGGGAAATTGGAAACTCTCTACCGGTCATTCCGAATCGGTAGACTAGCGACCTTTTCACCAAGGCCCTCGTAAATCTCCTCTGACCATGGATTCCCACATGGCCGAAGATTTGGTTGTACCATTGAAGTTCCCTGGAGATAGCGTGCACTTCCTTTCTCTTCTTGATCTCGTGAGTGTGACTTACAAACTAGACTAAAGCCATTAATGTAAAGATTGAACAAAAGTATAAATTGTACCGTTATGCTGCCGAATTTATCTCTTGACCATTGTTATCATGAAATCATGTTCAATTACCTATTACTTGTTCCCATCATCATCATGGACATGACATTACAACTGCTTACTTATTGAAACTCTCATTGGCCATATTAATGACTGTGGATATCTACATTTAAAATTTCATGAGATGGCTGACAGGGCACGGCGTGTGTCCAAGGGCTCCAGTCTAGCCCCAATGACGGAGAGTCATAAATATACTGTTAACCATGGGGTATAATGATTACTGGCGTTGCATCTGTGCTGGGAGTACTTTCTTGCTTGTTGAATGTTAGATACATAACCACATACACGTGTCATGGTGTACATTCTTGATGGATCTTTTCTCGGTGTACATTAGTGTCTACGTGCCGGATTAGTGTTACTTGATCGTTCTCGTACATTCTTGCTTGCTTGCTTGCTTGCGTGATATGGCCATCTGTATTATTGCAATTTACATGATATCTTGTGTGCTTGTACAAAGTGATCTATTTCTAGTTCTCTCTTGTCATCTGTTCATCAATCTTGTTCTATCATGATCTCTCTCTCTAGCTTGTTTTATATCATGTTTTAACGTGTTTTATTCGTACTTGCATATCATTCATCGTACTTGCCTAGTTCTAAAATGTTAATCACTTATATTATTGCCCGCACATTGAGATATAAATCCTACTGGGCTAGTTTGCTCATACTTTTACCCAATCTAGGTGACCATGAAGTGCAAGAGGAAGAGCAAGTCGAGGATGGGAATGCGTCCGAGTGAAGAGCGTTCCAAACATGAGTCTATCTATAGTTAGTTTATTTTGAGTGTTAGAACAATGTAGTAGGAAGTGAGGTAGTATGTACTTTTGCTTTTATTGAGTCTTAGTCCTGTATTAGTTTATCTGAGACAAATATGAGATTTGAATACAATTTATAATTGAGTTCACATTTGGGCCCTATTATAATGTTGTGTTGATACACATTTAGTGCGTGCTAGCTAGAGGCTTATTTGCCGACTGTCCACGTCTCGAAATATCGACTCGAATTAATTAATAATATCCGCTGCGTAATTCTCGGGACGTGACAGTTTAGTGGTATCAGAGCCTAGGAATACCAAATAGATATATGTCTCAGGAATAGGAGATACCTATGGATCCTAGGTCATGGAAATTAAATACGGTTCCTGGTGAGAATGGGTAGAGACTGGGAATATGTTAGAAAGAATTAAACACTCCTACCCATTGACTCTTATAATGTATCTAGAGACATTAATTGGTTTCCATCCTTTTCTCAGGAACCCTCATAACTCTTACACTCAACTACAATGGCTCGCAACCAATGGCAAGCTATGCAAGAAACAGTAGCTGGATTGACTGAGGCCCTGCAAAATGTGGTTCAGGCTGGAAATCAGGCTGCTGCAAGGAATGGAGCCGGTGATTTGCACCGAAATTTTAGGAGTTTAAACCCTCCTCATTTCTCTGGATCCCCTGACCCAGATGAAGCAGAAAATTGGCAGGAAGAGATAGAAAGGATCTTCCAAGTAATGCAATGCACCAATAGGGAGAAAGTGGTACTGGCCACTTTCCAATTTACTAAAGATGTTCGAGAATGGTGGAAGGCCACCTCGGCCCACCTACCAAATGTAGCTGAACTGGAGTGGGCCGGAATCCTGGAGATATTCCGAGGAAAGTATTTCTCTGAGAGAGTCAAGGAGAAGAAGGCAGCAGAGTTTTCCGCACTAAAACAAAAAGGGATGTCTGGGGCTGAGTATGAGGCTCAGTTCGCACGGCTTTCCGTGTATGCCCCACATCTGGTGGGAACTGAAAGACTAAAGGCTAACCGTTTCATGGATGGCTCAGGCCCATGTTCATCGAGAAGCTCGGACCTTACAACATCCAAACCTACACGGAGATGGTCCAAAGAGCTCAGCTGGTAGAAGACACTATGGCTAAGGTGGAAGGCATGAGGGGGAAGGACATCTCAAAGCCGACCTTTATAAAAAGGGGAGCAGTCGATACAACTGGAACTTTCCCCAATAACAACAATAATAACTACAACAACAAAAGGCCAACCACTGGGAAGGACTATGGCATGGAGAAAAAGATCAAGGTAGAAGAAACAAAGACGGTGGAATATTGTAACTTTTGCAACAAGCCTGGACATAGAGCAGAAGAGTGCTGGAAGAATGCAGGAGCTTGCCTGCGATGGGGAAATCGCGACCACCGCCTTCACAACTATCCCATGCTAAAAGACCAAGCTGGAAGGAACCAAATGAATAATATGGGTGGCCATAGGTGTAGATGTTGGACTAGCATCCACGATGATTGAAACAAGTTAGAGGAATTAAATCTGGAACCAACTCATGGATCATAATTATCGGGATCCATTAATGATCTATGAATTTGGGGACCAAATTCTATTAAGTGGGGAGGGTGTAGCACCCCGGAAATTTTAATTACATAAAAATTCAAATAAATGGAAATAAATAATTTCCATAATATCGGAGTATTTAAAACATACGTACAATTATCGTGTGTACTAAAACACATCAGAAAATTCCATAAAAATTATAAATCAACCCTAAATATTATTACTAAATGTTTCACAAAGAAATTTGTGCCAAGAAAAATCAGATTAGCCAAGTTTAAAGTGTTTCGCGACTTATTATCGTAATTCATGAATAAGTCGTAAAACCATTATCACACGTACTCGGATGAGTCAGAAAATTAAATAAAAATCATATATGGACTTCAAATAATATCATATAATGACCCATCAAGAAATTGGGTTCAATAAAAATCATTTGGGCTAGGTTTGAGATTTATTGTGACCGATTATCTAAATAAGGAAACAAGTCAGAAAATCGTTAACACGGAAATACGACGCAATCAAAAATTAAATAAAATTGTTGGGGAGACTTCCAACATTATATATTGATGACCCATTATCATAATTGGGCCAATGGGCAACATTTGGCCCAAAAATCAAATAAAGCTAGAAAATACATAGAAATTTGTAACCATAAATAAGCTGAAATTTAAAAGAGGCAATTAGAGTTGAATTGAGATGCAATCATGCATTCATGGCAACCCAATTCGTGCCTAACTATGAGGGGAGGTTTTCTAATGCCTCACACACTCAAAGGGAGGAGGAAATCATCAAAAATAGGAAACCAAACATGCCAATCCTGAAATCCTCTTTTCCTAGTTATAATAGGACTCCTAAACACCATGGTTACTTAAATACTCTTCACCCAAACCCTAGGAACGAATTTAGAACTTGCTAGGTCGTGTGGAGGAGCTCTTGGTGGCTGAGGAGCTGTGGAACGACTACAAGAAGCCGTTCTTCTTCCCCTTCTCGTCTGCTGCGACCTGTACAAACCACCCTCTTGAAGTCGACCAAAGGTGAGTCAAACCTAAACCAAACCTTGCAAGGCCTATACCCCTGGAATAGGGTCAAGTCTACGTTCTAACCCAAGTGGAATGCCCAAATTCCATGCAGTATACACGGAGTAGTAAGTGTTTTCCTACAAGTGGTCTGAACACTAGTTTTCTGGAATAACAAGACTTCTTCAACCCAAAAGGTAGGTTTTCTCGGGCCAAACCTTAACATATCCTATACCAATGTGTAGAGAATCAACTTAACTTTCATTTACCACTGGTTTCATCGAATTCCATTTAGTAGATCTTGATTTATAAGCGTTTTGCCAAAGTCGCGCACTGTTAGAGCTTTCCCCGTTCTTAATATGTTGCACGTGTTTTAAGACCGAATTAGAGAAAGCTCATAACATGAAAGTTATTCTAATAGATGTTATCATCAGGTTTCATGTTGAACGTTTTGTCTAAATCGCTTTAGTTAGAGAGTTATAAGTGTGGTAATAGGGTTGCTGCATAAAAACTACGTCTTCAGGTTACCCTTGGTCTGACCTTGTGTTCTCCGTGATCAAACCCTATCGAAACCATCTTTATTGTTCAATTCTGATTTACTGGAAGTACCCTTGTATGTCTAGGTTATTTTAAACTGGTTTCGTTATTTTTCATACACTGTACAATTTATTCTCTATTTCGGAAGCACCTTATGTCAATACATGGCAGTCCTGGACCGCAATCCAAGAACATGTCCTTGCTCTGGTAAGATCTGGCGCAGACCCTGTGAACGCGACGGCTCGATATGTCACTTTCAGAGGGCTTGTTGCGACAGCCCTGTTGTCGCCTTCTGAAATGCGACATGTACTATGTCGTTATATGGCTGCCTGATCTGACAGACATGTCGCCTTCTTCACACCCCCTGTCGCCTTCTAGCCATCTCTTCGCGGCCCTTCTCCTGTCGCAATCTGACGCCCTGTCGCCTTCCTTATATGTCTATGTCGCGATCTCAGGATTTTTACTGGAAACCACGTGTTTTCTTACAAAGTTTTCCGTATATACCCGAGGTCTGTATAAATGTGATATTTTCTGTGTAAGTTACCTGTCTTGGGTCTGATCATTACATGATTGTTGTTTAATGTCTTAAAGCGATTAACCCATTTAAAAAGCTTTAATTACATGGATGCTATTCTAAGTGCTCCTTAAATGTTATGATCCATTCATGTTTCTTGTGATTTAATCTTCCTACTGTTCTACCATGTTTAATGATAAGAGTTATCATAAAATCTTGCAAACCATGATTAGTTAAAGTGCATAGTTTTATTCCATGTTATATTGTCAAGTGCTTCCTGCGAGTTTGAGACCGATGGTTTGGGAATTGAGACACGCGTACCGCACTACACACTAGCACTATTAGGCAGCCTTTTCTTGGGAAATTGGAAACTCTCTACCGTCATTCCGAATCGGTAGACTAGCGACCTTTTCACCAAGGCCTCCGTAAATCTCCTCTGACCATGGATTCCCACATGGCCGACGAGTTGGTTGTACCATTGAAGTGCCCTGGAGATAGCGTGCACTTCCTTTCTCTTCGTGATCTCGTGAGTGTGACTTACAAACTAGACTAAAGCCATTAATGTAAAGATTGAACAAAAGTATAAATTGTACTGTCACGCCCCAAAGCGGAATATCGGAGCGCGAAGGCAGTTGCAAGAAAAGGTATAGAGCGTATACTAGACATCAAACCATTGCACACTGAATAATACTAAAGCAAATCTTTCTCATTAATAATTTTCCAAATGTCTAGTTACAACCACTAATATCAGAGCCATTCTAAAGGGCCCAATTACATTGCAACAGAAGGAAATAACTAACTACAACTCTAAGATAACATAATGACTCAAGGGTACTCCTGGCTTCACTCGTGGTCATTCCCTTCCTCGTGAGTGTACGTGTCATCCTCAGTCTCACCTGAGAACACAACATCAAATAACGTAGGGTGAGCGATAACGCCCAGTAGGACTTAAATCTCAGGCTCAAGCAGGCTTTAAATAATTAACGCATTTAATGGCAGAGTGTCTAGAGATAGCAGGTACAAGAGAGTCAAAATATAGTAAGAGATAGCACAACAGGTAACAATAGCACGAGATCGAGTATAGTTTCCAAAAATAGCACAAGTATCGAATATAGCACGAATAGCAGGATGGCCATAGCACAACTAGCACAAGTATAGTAATAGCACGACGAGTATAGCACTTGTTTGTTATTCTAGACATCGAGAGAGTATAGCACGTTTGTGTTTTGATTGTCATATAGATAGTCGAGATAGATAGCACTTGAGTGTAATGCCAAACACTCTGATCATTTAACTCCCATGGGCACTAGCACTTTCGGGCGCACATCCCAGGACCAGATCGGGCCCTTTATATATTGCCAAGCATTGGTTATATTGTTTATCTTTAGACAATCAGTCAATGGCCAATATAGAGTACCAAGAAATAGATAAGAGCACTAGATAAATAGATGAGATAATGGAGTGAACGTGAGTAGGTGAGCGAGTAGAGTATAGATGAGAGCTAGTGGACATTGCACGTAATACGTCGAGTAATCAGGTGATAGTAACAGTTGCACAACATGCGCACTTGGTGTTGGCAGTCAGGTGGAACTCACGACCCTACCACTGGCCTTGTTATACACAGGTCGAGAGGTCCGGCGTGATTTAAGACGAGAGTGAATCTCTAATAGCCGTTTGGATCATATAGATCCCTAAAGGGTATCATAGGTATTAGGGTACAACCGGCTCGTCGACCATGTGGGATCCATGATCAGAGGAGACTTACGGAGGCCTTGTGCAAGAGTTCACTAGTCCGGCGAAAGGAATATCCGACGAAGAGTTCACCACAAGCCAAGTAGAGTGTGTATATAAAACATGTGCTCGACGTTCTAGAGGAATTCTAGAACAGTGGAGCGTCGATATCGGTATATAAACAACGCAAGAAAACGAATACAAGTCCTTAAAAATAAGGCAACTAATATACTTTATTGCAATAAATTACCAGATACATTATGAGATATTTTCTGCAAGATTTCAGCCATAAATGGATGGTTCAAGTGTGTGCAAGTGCAAGAGAAATCATAGATAGAAATAAGTCGTGAACATGTATTTTAAATCATTCAATATAGCATCCTTTTTAAGTAGTTTTTTTTTTTACTGAGGTATAACGGTAAGAAGGCGACATAGGTCAATGAGCATTGCGACAGGGGCCAGGCAGAACGCGACAGGGTCCTGTACGGGTTGCAACATGGCTGTCTGTTCAGGCGGCCAGAACGCGACGTAGGTACTGTCGCAGTCAGAAAGCGACAAGGAAGGCATCGCGATGGCTTGAGAAAGCGACAAGTGGATGGTCGCAATCAGACCCAGAAGGCGACATATCGGCCTGTCGCAATCTGGTTGTCTGCACCTGGCTCTGACAGGATTCAGACCAGGCTTTGGATTGCGGGCCAACTTGAAATCGAATGATACAGGGTGCTTTGAAAAATCATAACTAATTGTATAGTGAACGAAAAATGATGAAACTAGTTGCAAATTAAACTAGACATGTAAGGGTACTTCCAATAAATCGGAATCTGATAGAGGGCATGGTTTGAACATGGTTTGAGCATGAACAACAACAAGTAACACAGAACGTGACATAGAGAGCAAGACTGATTTAATTCGAGCAACATGCTCAATGAAATTTAGGCTTTTTAGGGGCAAATGATCCCTAACAACCTGAAGTATCTACAGTAAAACTTTCGTAGCATGGGGTCAAGTATTCATAGAGATTTGAATTAAACATAACACCTCGGGGTTATCATGTTTGCAGTTCTTCAAAAATTAAGAACAAAAGATAGGACGGATGGAAAAATATGAAACTTGGGGGTTTCGTTCAAGAGGGTAGGAAGAACCTACAAAAAAAGTTCATGGTTTATGCTTGTGAGAATGCTTACCTTTGACTCGATTTGTCTTCTAGGGCTAGAACTTGAAGAACAAGGGAAGAAGCTTCAAGTTCTTCTTCTCTCCACGAAATCCTCTCCTCCTTAGCCTCTTCTCCACGTCCAGCAACTCTTGGCAACGAGCTAGGGTGGCCCAAGAGAGTTTAAGAGGTGTATTTATGTAAACACAAGTTCTTATTCCTACTACTACTCAAATTCCTCTTAATTCCGAGATTTCCTTACTCCCACCTTCCTTCCTTGCTTTCCAATCTCTATTTAGACTTGGAAGAGATCCAATTCATGCTAATCCATATGGGGTAGGTTTAGGAATCCTATTATGACTCAAACTAGCTATTAATGTATTAAATAACTCTTTTCTATTTAAGTAATATTCTAGTTAGGAATTTAGGGTATTTTCCTATTATTCCCCTTTTATAATTTCTTATTTTGACCCACAAATTTCTAATGGGTCTATTTAATAAAGCTCATTACTTGTTTTCATTTAATGGGTTTCGTTTAATTCCTTTTTGTGTGAATCTTCCATTATTTAATTTTCTTTTATTGATTTTTTTCAAATAATTTGATTTTTAATTATTATAAAAATCCAGGTTGCTACAGTTATGCTGCCGATTTATCTCTTGACCATTGTTATCATGAAATCATGTTCAATTACCTATTACTTGTTCCCATCATCATCATGGACATGACATTACACCTGCTTACTTATTGAAACTCTCATTGGCCATTATTAATGACTGTGGATATCTACATTTAAAATTTTCATGAGATGGCTGACAGGGCACGGCGTGTGTCCAAGGGCTCCAGTCTAGCCCCAATGACGGAGAGTCATAAATATACTGTTAACCATGGGGTATAATGATTACTGGCGTTGCATCTGCGCTGGGAGTACTTTCTTGCTTGTTGATTGTTAGATACATAACCACATACACGTGTCATGGTGTACATTCTTGATGGATCTTTTCTCGGTGTACATTAGTGTCTACGTGCTGGATTAGTGTTACTTGATCGTTCTCGTACATTCTTGCTTGCTTGCTTGCGTGATATGGCCATCCTGCATTTATTGCAATTTACATGATATCTTGCGTGCTTGTACAAAGTGATCTATTTCTAGTTCTCTCTTGTCATCTTGTTCATCAATCTTGTTCTATCATGATCTCTCTCTCTAGTTTGTTTTATATCATGTTTTAACGTGTTTTATTCGTACTTGCATATCATTCATCGTACTTGCCTAGTTCTAAAATGTTAATCACTTATATCATTGCCCGCACATTGAGATATAAATCCTACTGGGCTAGTTTGCTCATTCCCTACTTTTACCCAATCTAGGTGACCATGAAGTACAAGAGGAAGAGCAAGTCGAGGATGGGAATGCGTCCGAGTGAAGAGCGTTCCAAACATGAGTCTATCTATAGTTAGTTTATTTTGAGTGTTAGAACAATGTAGTAGGAAGTGAGGTAGTATGTACTTTTGCTTTTATTGAGTCTTAGTCCTGTATTAGTTTATCTGAGACAAATATGAGATTTGAATACAATTTATAATTGAGTTCACATTTGGGCCCTATTATGATGTTGTGTTGATACACATTTAGTGCGTGCTAGCTAGAGGCTTATTTGCCGACTGTCTACATCTCGAAATATCGACTCGAATTAATTAATAATATCTACTGCGTAATTCTCGGGACGTGACAAATTGTGTATATTGTATTTAAATAATACTGTACATATTGTATGTATCTATGTGGTGTATGTATGTTTATTGATTTTTTTATGTTTCTATTGAAATTTTGCTTAACGTCAACATATCTTGACGTTAAGAGTGAGTCGACGGCAACAAGTGTGACATTAACATCAAGTTGACGGCAACCAGTGTGCCATTGACTTAATATTGGCATCCAGATCGATGGATGTCGACTTATTGTTAACGGCAGCAGTGTGGACGTTTATTTCTTAGTTTTACTACGATTCCAGATCTAGAAACAGCTGCGTTTCTTGCGGTTCTTGATTAGGAAACCTACCTCTAACGGTAGGAAACTTAACCTAATGCGTACCTAGACCCTTAAGCTCTATAAAAACACCAGGTTTCAGCCGAGTTAGGTCTTTTGGCTTAAGGAAAAACTAGGGTTTTCTGTGGAGAAAAACAATTCTTTGCAAGCTTGATCCGATGAATTGGGGAGGTCTTCTAGCGATCTACATCGACTGGGAGAAACTCCAAGCATTGAGGAATCATCCCCAACCCCGGAGATCCATCTACATCAACAAACAGACCGGTTTGGGGAGGAGATTTGTGCACCTTCTTGGCTTGGCTGAGGAGGGCTTCACCAACGAAATTAGACCTTCATAGATTTATTTTCAGGCAAGTAATCTAGGGATTACATTGGTACACATGTCTCCTAGGTCTCAGGATTTTTACGAAATTTAATTCGAGTCCTGGAACTCCCAATTCTCATTTATAGTTGAGTTCGGTCTGCACTTCTGCAGACAGGAGGTTGGCGGCCACTTGTGCACCGCCAAGTTCTTGTGTTAGCAGCAACATCGTGTGTCGTTAACCCTGGTTGGCGGCAACCCCCTTGCCGCCAAGTTCTTCTAGGTTTTCAGAACAGTTGTTTTGATCTCTATGCTGTGGTTTTCGGACTTACGGTTGTCTATACATACTGTAAAATTTACTGTTGATCATGTATGGTTAGTAGATATCATGTGGGTATGTCGAATTTCTATATATAGTTTAAATTAATGAAATTCCTGTTATGGTGAGTTAAGCATGAATTGTCCCATTTAATTCTAATTAAATAGTTTCGTTGCATGTTAAGGTTTCAGAAAATTTCTATGTTCTTATGATGACCGTTTTCAGGTTTTAGAACTGTTAAAACCAACTGTATTGCTGTGAACCATGCTTAAGTGAATTTCTTGATAAATCTGCATGAAATCTGTTTTAATTGTTAAAATTTGTTTTACAATTTTAAAAAATCTGAAAAATTAGGCATGTGACATATTAACTGTATAAAACTTGTGATAAAAATTGCGTACTGTTTTGATAGCTGTAGATACTGATTGCTTTGAATGAGGGTCTTAAACCATGATTAAATGTATGTGAGTTAAACTATGTAAAGATTTAGTGTTTTACAGCATGATTAAGCATTGTTATAGTTAAATTACTACTGTGAAACAGTAACATTATGTTAGATAAACTGAAGCATGTGTGTGTGTTTAAAGTGCATGAGAATGAGTTAATAGTGCATGTGAATAATGTAAACCATGTGATTAAGTGATAATGTGTAAATTGTGTCGAGATTGACACTGCTACTATAGAGGGCTGTGGAGCCGTACTGTAGTAAAGTCCCTATGGAAAGGCTCACTGTGTATGTGACATCCTATGGGCATTAGGATGAAATCCTGGCGGTGGACAAGTACCACTGGTTAGGGTGGAGAGGGCTTCTCCGATCTGCGCAGTACCAAGATTCGTCACTGTATTGCCTAGGTGACGGGTATGTGTATGTGTTATGTGTTATGTGTAGTGTGTCCTTCTTATGGTGGTTAGGACTATGTGTCACGTCAAATAAGAGTAAAAATGTGAAAAGTGAATACGTGTAAAATGTGTAAAGTGATATGTGAATGTGGCACGTGGTAAGTGCAAGTGATGAGATATGTGATAAATAAATGTGCAAGTGAAAACTATGTGAAATCATGTGTAAGTAAAAGTGAATGTTAATGTGAGAGTAAATGCATGTGAAAACCAAGGTAAAAATACATATCTTCATATCATACATGTGTTAATGTGATTCATGTTAATTGTGATATCATGTTTAGTATCATGTTGTATATTTTATATAATCCATGTGAATGTGATAATTTTACATTAAAACAGCAAGCTAACAATGTGGAAATGTGTTATGAAAGCAAGCGAAAATGATTAGACATCATGCTAGGTCTGCTATTTACCATGTGCATATTCCCATGATTAAATTGCGTAGAATTGTGAAGTGATTTGAATAAAATTTGAAAGCATGAGTCATGTTATATATTATGTGTAGAAAGCATGCTATAGGTCATTCATGGATATTTGCTTATTTTAAGAATATGATTGTTATGAATTGTGATTTGCAACATGAGTCAAGTTAATTATCATTTATAGAAAGTATGTGTAGGTTGTTTATGTATATTTGTTAATTGAAATGAAGCATGTACCATGTATTTCTCTCATTTACTAAAAGACTAGCAGATGTATGTGATATGCGTAAGGATGTGACTTTAGATTGCTTGCTGGGTCTTTTTAGAAGACTCATACTTGCTTTGGCGTACAGGTGAGACAGGTGTCCCCGTTCTTGAGGAGGACATAGGGAGGAACGACTCCGAGTAAGAGGAGTAGCTACATTTGTGGAGTGCTACGTAGTTGTACTTTCCCTTCATTAGTATGTACACAATGCGATTGTATATTTCATATGGACAATGTATATCATTTGGACATGTAATAATGTGGACATTGTTATTTTCTCTTGCTATATAGATTGTGGAATATGTGAAAGATGATGGAATAAGAATTATTACTTTTATTTTCGATGTACTTTACTTGTTATTCATGTATGTTTCAACCTATTGTGTAGTGTTGGGTAAATGTCCCACTGTGACGGCACCCTTTGTACCGACGTAGATTGGTATAATCGTACCGGTATAAAGAGGGTCGTTACACTATGACATATAGATGGGGCAGGACTAGTCATTACCAATTGATGAATGATTTTGTGAGTTGTGTTTTATGAATAATATTATCCCTTTCATTTAGTTACTTACATGTCTTTCTTGTTTTGTCTCAATTTAAACAGTCTAATATGCATGGACGTAATCCGCATCGACTTGAGCTTTTCAAGATGGGTCGATGCAAAGACTTAGCAGACAATAGTGAGAGCTAGGTAGATGAGGAGAGTCGGAGACGATATGTCAGTAACTTTATTTCCTTTTCTTTTATGTGACTATCTTTTCATTACTATAGTTGTATCATTAATATTTTTTTCTCTACCTTTTGTTATAGGAGACTTTGACTCAGTTGATGGCTCCTTCCTCAGACGTCGATGCTGAGAGCCACACCATAGTGACTCCCGAGGAGGCCTTCATTTCTGTCATGGGAACAATTGACCTGGCCGTGTTCACTGTGTGGGTAGTTGAGAGACGCTGAGCACATGGTATAAATCTACAGCAACGTCTGGCAATTCAGAGTGAGAAAGGATAATGCAAGAACAATTAAAAGCACAAGAAGAAAAGTTGAAAGCACAGGCAGACGAGATGACTCAAATGCGAGAAAAGATTACTTGACTGGAGAATATAGCTACGAAGGTGGACGGGATGAGCACACTCCTCTCCCAGATACAGGCGTCACAGACACGTACCTAGCATGTACCTCCTGCAATTTAGAGTGAGAGCGAGATAGATGAGGAGGCAGATGATTATTCTGATCGTGATGATCATGTCTCTTGATTTCCCTCTTATTCTATTACACTTTGACATTTTCTGCTTTTTTAGATATTTGTATAATAATATTTATGCATATGCCTAACCATACATACAGAGAAAAACTCTCCACACGATGATGCAGTAACATAACATTCACACACACAAACACATGCTAAACAAACCAAGCACATAGCCATACAATAGTCTAGTGTTCAAAAGTAAAACAAGATCCTCACAAGGATAAAAAAAGAAGAAACAATTCAAGTATAGCATCCCCTTCTCGTAGAAATCAGCTCCAATATCGTAACAGCATGACGATGTCTCCAAGAAGCAAGGGCTGATGTAACTCAGCTTTCAAATGTAGCCCACGTTTGGAAAGACTTTTAGCACATCCACTTGAGCCTCAAATTAGCTTTAGAACTTCTGGAGCGCTTCTTGAATCCTCAACACATGAGCAAGAACAACTTGGACTTCTAGGGCTTGAAAAGAGCTTCAACAAGTGAGAATTAGCCTCCAATCCATAGGTTTTTGCTTGCAAACTAAAAAGGACATCCACGTTTATGTTGTAGAAGGTTTCCTTAAGGTTCCTCATCGATTTGGAAACTCTTGAGTTCCATATGAACAAGATTTGGAAAGTTTGTCTTGCAATACGACGGGATCGGTCAAATAATGGGTCTGATTAGTTGACCGATGGGTCTGCATGAAAAAATCCTAGTCAGTTAAGGAAACAATCATCAATTGACTGAAGTCTACCATTGGTTGACCAATCAGGTGATCCGAGAACTGCTGGAAGGATCAGTTGACCGACTATAGTTTTTAGTCGACTAGTCTGATGATCAGCCTATTATCTTCATATATATTTATATATTATATATTTTTTGGTGATTAACAAAACCTTAAAAATATTTGACTAACATAATTTTCTGAAGCTTGTCAACAGGTATCAAATAAAACAAATTCTGTAAGTTATTTACACTCATTTATATTAGAAGTCAAGTGCATATGATTTGTCTAAGTCTACATCGATTACTGTTGTAAGTTTACAACGATTGTTGTTTTAACATCACATCGATTTCACTTAAACATCGACTACGTTTCAACATCGATTTCATTTAAACATCGATTACGGTTAAACATCGATTTCACTTAAACATCGACTATGTTTCAACATCGATTCATTTAAACATTTGTTATGGTCAAACATCGACTACGTTTCAACATCGATTTCATTTAAACATCGATTACGGTCAAACATCGATTACGGTTCAACATCGATTTTACTTAAACATCGATTACGGTTCAACATCGATTTCAATTAAACATCGATTATGATTCAACATCGATTTAACTTAAACATCGATTACGGTTCAACATCGATTACTATTTAACATCGATTTCATTCAAAACATCGATTATGCTCCAACATAGATTACGCTCACATCGATTTCATTTTAACATCGATTATGCTCCAACATCAATTACATTTCAACATAGATTACGGTCACATCAATTTTATCTCAACATCAATTTCATTCCAACAATGATTACTCTCACATCGACTTCACTTGAACATCAGTTGTGTTTGGACATCGATTGTTTTTAAATATAGACTGTCTCAAAATATCGACTTTCTTTTTAACAACGATTATGTTTTGGACAATAAATGTAAAATATTGATAATGATCTTTATTAATATTCTGGTTCCAAATATAAAACAGTCTTGATTATATTTTGCCTCGCATTTCATTCAAATGTATTTTGAAACACTATGCATTTCAAATTTTCTCGCGAACTGATGGGTACCCTGTGCACTCAAAGATTTATTATTTCGGGTACAATATCTATACACAACATCCTTTATTGGATACTTCTTCATGTCACATAAGTTAGAACTTTAAATGATGACAGAACAATGTTTCCCCTTTGGTATATAGCCCTGCGGCATGGCCAGTGACGTTGACTGACAGTTTAGACACATTTAAGATGTCTACGCTCCAACATTTATTGCGTGCAGGTTTCCGATAGTCACACATGTTACAACGTTGGACATGTCGTGTTGACAAAAGCAAAGAAGATATCCAGATGATCCTTCTTTCACTGGGTCTCTATCCAAGCATTTATGACTGCAGGTTTTCCTCATATCTTAGGTTGGACCTGCTACAGTTAACGTGTATCAAGATGAGAGACAACAGACACTTCAATAGATACTTCTTCAAACTGAAGATAAATAGAAGCGTGCTGAAGAATGCAAAAGCACAAGAGATACGAAGATAGAAGAGCTCGTCTTTCATTCAGAAAAACTCTCTTGCTCTTAGCACTCCCAAAAAGGCATTGTTCTTCTTGTCTTTTAAAGTGTGAGAGCTTGTTTAGATTTGAGAGACCATCTTCTTAGCGCAATTCTTTTTGTCTCTCAGATACTGCCTCAGATCAAGATTGTTAGATCGTTGTTAGCTTGATCTAGGGGCCATTGCTTCTTTACTCATCATTGAGTGCTCCTCTTCATTTGTGAAGAGAAGACCTGCTGTGGAGTAGGTGACTTCTTCCCTTTTCTTGAAAGGAAGACCTGTTGTAACAGATGGTGTATTTCCTCTTTGTGTAGTGAAGAGAAGGTCAGCTTCCGCTGGATGTGTAAGTGTCCTTAAGGGGGACTATACCCCTGGTTAGTAGAATCCCAAGTGTTGTTACTTGGAGATGGACGAAGGACTCCTTGTGATAAGAGGTCCAAACCAGGATAAAAATCCTTGTTTACACCCCGAAAATTTAGTGATTTAGAATTAAAGGAAATAAATAAATCCATAATTATTGGAACGATAAAACTTACGTACCATTATCGTACAAGAGGAACACATCGAGGAAACGGTTAACTGGGAAAAATAACCCAACCATAAATTAAATAAACATGTTGGAGAGCTTTACAACATTACGTATTAATGACCCATTAACAAGATTGGGCCAATGGAGCACATTTGGCCCAAGGATAAAAATTGGGACAAGGAATTACCCAGAAATTTGTGTATGTAATTATGCCATAAGTAGAGAGGGCAAGTTAGGGTTAAAATTAAGGTAATTAGTAATGCAAAGCCAAAACCGAACCCAACCCCAATTGGTGGTTTCCTAAACCGTTGCTACCTCCTTTGGGTGAGAATCCCAGATTGTTTGGAAAGAAGGAAGCAGAATCGCCAGCCCTCCTTTCCTAGTCCCGTTAGGACTCATAACTACACCCTAAATCTATAAGAAATCATCCTTAAACTCTTGGGGAAGGTTTAGAAACAAGTTGGGGTCGAGAGTAGCAAGTTTGGAGCACTGGGGAAGTAGAGAACGGCTGGGGAAAATCGTGGTCTTCCCAACCTCGCTCTGCATAACCCAAAAATCTGCAGAGAGTTCTTAGCATCAAAGGTAGGTGTTCTCGGGCCAAGATTAAAGAGAACCAACACACATCATGTAGATCTTGGAGTCTAGGTTCATTTGCACTTGGTTTGACTAATTTTCATGGAGTACGCATTGCGTATTCGTATTTTTCCCTAAGTCGCACACAGTTAGGGCTTTTCCCGTTCTTCTTATTATGCATGTGATTTGAGACTGTATTAGACTAAACTTCCTTCATTAAAGTTCTTCTACTTATAGTCACGATCATCTCTTATGTTGGACGTTTTGTCCAAAAGTCTTTCGTTATAGAGTTATAAGCGTGGTAAGAGAGTCACTGTATGATACTGCGATTTCGGGATGCACTTAGCCTTATGTTCTTCATATGTTTTCTAGATTTGAGACCGAATTAGATCAAACCCCCAACATCAAAGTTCTTCTACTAGTTGTCCTCGTCATACTTCGTGTTGAATGTTTTATCTAAATGTCATTTGTTAGAAGTTATAATCAGGGTAAGAAATCTCTGCATGAGATGTGTTTCGGGTCACACTTGACCTATTGGTTTTTTTCTGGAAGGGCATCTAGTGTCGACACTAGTTGATCTAGTGTCGACACACTGTCCCAAATCAGCCCAAAATGTGTTCTGGAAGGTCTTAGTGTCGACACTAGTTGATCTAGTGTCGAAACACTGTCCCAGTTGGCCAGAAAGTCTGTTTGGAAGGTCTCTAGTGTCGACACTAGTTGATCTAGTGCGACACACTGTCCAGAATTGGCCAGAAGGTTTCTGGAGGGTCCTAGTGTCGAAATACTTGATCTAGGTCGACACACTGTCTAGACCTGTCTAGAACCTGTCGACACTACTGAATAATGAACTCCTTTTTAATGAGTCTTCTTTTGTAAGGTTGTAACTAGTGAATGGAATGAAATAAAGTATACTTTTGGTGACCATATTATAGTCTCGAATGTGTTATTATATTCAATGTGACTCTGCGCTATTCAACTGTGATATGTCCATTTTGTATCGATCACGTCCCCCGATATTTATTCCGCTGCTAAATATCGGGGCGTGACAGTTGGTATCAGAGCCTAAACTTGGGTCAAGGGAATAGGAACATAGAATGAAACTAGATCACACGAGTCAAAATCTATCGTACCTAATGTGAGCTTGGGTAGAACCATGGGAATAGAAGTCACATGTGATATATTTAGATGACTGACTATATTATTATCTTGAAAGTACTTATTACCTCAATGGCCGCTGAACGTGCCCAGGTAGGGACATGCAACAAACAATACAGAACTTGACTCAGTCTATCCTGCAAGCCACCCAGGGTGGAGGTAACCGCGGAGCCGGTGATCTCCATCGAATTTTGGAATATGGATCCGCCTAGGTTTGGAGGGAGTACTGACCCAGATGTTGCTGAACACTGGGTTAAGGAAATTGAAAGGATATCAGTCATGCAATGCATGACCAGAACAAAGTACTACTGGCGACTTTCCAATTGGAAAAGGATGCCAGGGCATGGTGGGAGTCGGTAGAAGCACACTGAATGGCCAGCAACTGACATGGGCTCAGTTCATTGAGCAATTCAATACCAAGTACTTCTCTGAGAGGTCCAGGAGCGGAAAGCAGCCGAATTTGTGGCTTTGAAGCAGAGAGGACTCAATGTGGCCGAGTACGAGGCCCAATTCTCTCGTCTGTCCCGATATGCTGTTCACTTAATTGGGACAAGGATGGGAAGGCAAAACGCTTTCTGAATGGCTTGAGGCCCCAGTTCATATCACTCACTGGCGCCAATGGACATTCAGACCTATGCTGACATGGTAAAGAAGGCTCAGTTACTAAGGATGCCATGGAGACTGCTGAAAGAATTACGGGAAAATCCGTGAAAAGGGAGCAATGTCTTCTACAGGAAGGTATCACCGACCATTGGGAAGAAAAGGCCCATGGGCGGGGTAAATGAACCAGCTGATAAAAAGCCAAAGGTTTAGGAAAGCAGATAGTGGTGACAACGGGAGAAAGGTGCAAACACTGTGACAAAGCTAGTCACCGGTCTGAACAATGCTGGAGAGCGCAAGGGAGATGCCTGCGCTGTGGTAGTCGTGACCATAGGATCTCGGACTGCCCAATATTGAAAGAACAAGCCCCTCAGGACAAGCGTCCGAATGGACAGAAGAGGCAAGGCCGCTTGCAAGCTATTCAGAACCAGAAGCTGCTGAAGAAGGAGGTATCGTGGAAGGTACACTTACTATTCTTTCCCGACCCGCATATGTTCTCTTTGATACGGGAGCTACGCATTCCTTTATATCTCAAACATTTGTTGATACCCTACCTGTGAAACCGTCCCAATGAAATCCAGAATAGTTGTGTCAACCCCGATTGGTCCTGGCACCAATCTTACAAACCATATGGCATCCAGTGAAGTGTTGATTGAAACCCAAAACCTACCAGCAAATTTATATGTATGGACATGGCGGGGTATGATGTGATACTAGGAGCAGACTGGATGTCTGAACATGGGGCTAGTATCAATTGCAGAGAAGTCGAGTAACCTTTAGCCATTACCCAAAACTAGTGTCCACAGGGGATAGAAACCGCAGGAGATTGTCACTTATCTCTGCACTACAAGCCAAAAGGATGATGAGGAAAGGTTGTATGGCCTTTCTTGCTGCTATTGTCATCGCAAAGAAGGAAGTCAAAGTGAGGACATCCATGTTGTCAGCGAATACGCTGATGTTTTCCGAAGACTTGCCAGGAATTCCGCCTGAGCGAGAGTTGATTTTACCATCGAGTTGGTCCCTGAGCAGCACCAGTATCTAGGGCACCATATAGAATGTCCCCGCAGAACTGAAGGAATTAAAGAGCAACTGATGGAACTGTTAGAGAAGGGTTTCATCCGACCAAGCACATCGCCATGGGGTGCACCTGTCCTCTTCGTCAAGAAGAAAGATGGTCGATGAGGCTATGTATAGATTACAGACAACTAAACCAGTTAACTATCAAGAACAAATACCCTCTGCCAAGGATTGATGAGTTGTTTGATCAATTATCTGGAGCTAGATACTTCTCTAAAATAGATCTCAGATCCGGTTATCATCAATTGAGGATCAAAGGAGAGACATTCACAAGACAGCCTTCCGAAGCAGGTATGGGCATTATGAATTATTGTTATGCCTTTCGGACTAACAAATGCCCCTGCAGTTTTCATGCAGTTGATGAATAGCATTTATCGCCCATATCTTGATAAATGTTGGTGGTATTCATCGATGATATATTGATCTATTCCAAGACAAAGGAAGAGCATGAGGAGCATTTGAGGATTTCATTACAGATTTTAAGGAGAATAAATTTATGCCAAGCTAAGTAAATGTGAATTCTGGCTTGAGGAGGTATCCTTTTTAGGGCATGTGGTAACCAAGGATGGTATCGCTGTTGATCCATCAAAGGTTGAGGCTGTGCTGAAATGGGAAGACCGACAAGCGTCACAGAGATCAGAGCTTTCTAGGATTAGCTGGATATTATCGAAGGTTTATAAAGGATTTCTCAAAGATTGCAGTGCCGTTAACCAAGCTGACCCGGAAGGAAAATCTGTTTGTGTGGACCGATGAATGTGAAGAAAGCTTTAACAACTTGAAGAAGTGTCTGACCACTGCTCTCCTGTCCTCGCCTTACCCACTGAAGAGGGAGGATTTGAAATTTATTCAGATGCTTCTGGAACAGGTCGGGATGCGTCTTAATGCAACAAGGGAAGTAATAGCTTATGCCTCAAGACAGTTGAAGATCCACGAAGTGAACTACCGGTTCATGACCTGGAGTTAGCAGCTGTAGTATTTGCCTTGAAGATTTGGAGGCATTATATCTATGGTGAGCAATTTAAGTCTTTTCTGACCACACGAGTTTGAAATACTTGTTCTCACAGAAGGAGCTTAACATGAGACAAAGAAGGTGGTTAGAGTACCTTAAGGACTTTGACTTTTCCATTCAATATCACCCTGGAAAGCCAATGTAGTGGCAGACGTCTAAGTAACACCAGGAGCTATGCTAGCTAGTATGATGTTGGGCGAATGGAAGTTACTGGAGCAATTTGCAAGTTTGAACATAGACGTGGGAAAGAAGAAAAATAAGTAATGATTTCAAATCTCCAGATACAATCCGATCTACTGACCGAAATCAAAGAGAAACAGGAGAGGATCCATTCTTAGTTGAGATCGGGAGAAGCTAGAGCAAAGACCTGACTTTACTCTATCAACTGAAGGACGATTATTATTCCGTAGAACATGTGTCCCTGATCATGGAGAACTCAAGAAGAGGTTACTAAATGAAGCTCACCAGTCCAAGTACATGATTCATCCAGGTCAAAAAGATGTACCAAGACTTAAAAAGGTCGTACTGGTGGCCAAACATGAAGAGGGATGTGGCCGATCATGTGTCATACTGTTTAACATGCATGAAAGTCAAGGCCGAGCATTTCCGTACAGCTGGTGGACTGCTACCACTAGAAATCCCGAAATGGAAGTGGATAGCATCGGTATGGACTTTATCATGGATTGCCCAAGACTAGAGGTGGTATGGATGCAATTTGGGTAATAGTTGATCGATTGACTAAGTCGGCTCACTTCTTGCCGATCAAGAGTACATGGTCAGTGGATGTATTGGCTGCACTATATGTTAAGGAAGTAGTCAATTGCATGGGGTTCCATCTAACATAATATCGGATCGGACCCTAGATTTACTTCACATTTCTGGAAGGGTTTACAAGCAGCCATGGGTACTAAACTAAACTTTAGTACTGCCTTCCATCTTCAGACTGATGGACAAACGAAAGGACCAATCAAATTGTGGAAGATATGCTTCGTGCTCTGGTGCTAGATTTTTTTGGTCGATGGGATGATCAGTTGTACCTGATGGAGTTTGCATATAACAACAGCTATCAGGCAAGTATCAAGATGGAACCGTTTGAAGCCTTATATGGCAAGAGTTGCAGATCACCCCTTTGTTGGGAAGAGGTTGGGGAGAACCAATGGGTTGGACCCGACTTAATTGAGGCGACTGTCAGAAAGGTTCAAGTTGTCCGGGAACGTCTAAAGATAGCACAATCTAGGCCGAAGTGTAGCACCCCGGAAATTTTAATTATATAAAATGGAAATAATAATTTCCATAATACAAGAGTATTTAAAACATACGCATCATTATCGTATGTGCTGAAACATATAGAAAAATCCGTAAAAATGAGAAATCAACCCCACACATTATTCTTAAGGTTCCACGAAGGAATTTGTACGATGAAAATCAGATTAACCAAGTGAAATCACATGGTGACCAATTATCCGAATTAGGAACAAGTCGGAAAACCGGTAACACGGAAATACGACGCAATCATAAATTTAATAAAAATAGTAGAAATGCTTATAACATTAGATATTAATGACCCAATATCTTAATTGGGCCAATGGATCACATTTGACCCACAAACCGAATAAAGCTAGAAAATGCATGGAAATTCGTAACTCTAAATAGGCTGAAATTAAAAAGGGGTAATTAGGGTTTAATTGGGATGCAATCATGCACTATTGGCAACCCAAATTCGTGCCCACCCATCCATGGAAGTTGCTTGATGGCCAAGACTCTCTAATGGAGGAAGAAATCATCAAAAATAGGAAACCAACATACCAATCCCGAAACCCTTCCTTCCTAGTTACAATAGGACTCCTAAACACCATGGATGCTTAAATACTCTTCACCCAAACCCTAGGGATGAGTTTAGAACTAGTTAGGGTCGTGTGGAGGAGCTCTTGGTGGCTGGAGAGTAGGAGATCAAGCATACCAAGCTCATCTTTCTTCACCGTTCTTCTGCTACGACCTGCACGAACCACCTTCTTGAAGCCGATCAAAGGTAGGCCAAACCTAAATCCCATCGTGCAAGGCTTATACCCCTGAAAGAGGGTCGAGTCTACTTCCTAACCCAAGTGAATGCCCAATTCCATGCAGTATCCACGGAGTATTAGGCGTTCTACAAACAGTGGTCTGAACACGGGATTTCTGAAGAACGAGACTTCATCAACCCAAAAGGTAGGTTTTCTCGGGCCAAATCTTAACATCTCCTATACCAAATGTGTAGAGCATCAAGTTAGTTTTCTTTTCCCACTGGTTTCATCAAATTTCATTTAGTAGATTTTGAATTATAAGCGTTTTTCCAAAGTCGCGCACTGTTAGGGATTTTCCCGTTCTTAATATGTTGCACGTGTTTCAAGACCGAATTAGAATAAACTCATGACATGAAAGTTATTCTACTAGATGTCCTCGTCAGGTTTCATGTTGAACAGTTTGACTAAATCTCATCGGTTAGAGAGTTATAAGCGTGATAATAAGGTTGCTGCATGAAACTACGTCTTCAGGTTACCCTTGGTCTGACTTTGTGTTCCCCGTGATCAAAGCCTATCGAAACCATCCTTATTTTCCAATTCCGATTTACTGGAGTACCCTTGTATGTCTAGGTTGTTTTAAAACTGGTTTCGTTATTTTTCATGCACGTACAATTTGTTCTCTATTTTAGAACAACCCTGTGTCAAAAGAAGAAAGACTGGTCCGCAATCCAAAGCTCTGTCCTTGCTCTGTCAGAGTCAGGCACGGATCCTGTGAACGCGACGGCTCGATAGGTCACTTTCAGAGGCTTGATTGCGACATAACCCTTGTCGCTTTCTCAAGGCGACATGCGCTCCGTCGCCATCCGCTACCTGATCTGACACCCCTGTCGCGATGCTCACACCCCTGTGTCGCCTTCTGGTCCCGACCACCTGTCGCCTTCCTTACATGAGTCTGTCACGATCTGACCCCGGCCTGACACACAACATGTCGCCTTCCTCTTAGGTGCATGTCGCGATCTGACCCTGGCCTGACAGACCCTGTCGCCATCCTTATATGGCTATGTCGCCTTCTCAGGATCTTACCTGAAACCACTTATTTCTTGCAAATTTTACCGTATATACCTGAGGTCTGTTTAAACGTGATAATTACTGTGTAAGTCGCATGTCTTGGGTCTGATCATTACATGATTGTTATTTAATGGCTTAAAATTGATTACCCATTAAAAAGCTTAATTACATGAATGCTATTCTAAGTGCTCCTTAAATGTTATGATCCATTCGTGCTACTCATGATTAATCTTCCTACTGATTCTACCATGTTTAAATGATAAGAGTTATCATAAAATCTTGCAAACCATGATTAGTTAAAGTGCATAGTTTTATTCCATGTTATATTGTCAAGTGCTTCCTGCGAGTTTGAGACTGATGGTTTGTAAATTGAGACACGCGTACCGCACTACACACTAGCACTGTTAGTTAGCCCCTTCTTGGGAAATTGGAAACTCTCTACCGGTCATTCCGAATCGGTAGACTAGCGACCTTTTCACCAAGGCCTCCGTAAATCTCCTCTGACCATGGATTCCCACATGGCCGACGAGTTGGTTGTACCATTGAAGTTCCCTGGAGATAGCACGCACTTCCTTTCTCTTCTTGTTCTCGTGAGTGTGACTTACAACTGGACCAAAGCCATTAATGTAAAGATGGAACGAAAGTATAAATCATACCGTTATGCTGCCGAATTATCTCTTGACCATTGTACTCATGAAATCATGTTCAAATACTTATTACTTGTTCCCATCATCATCATGAACATGACATTACATAAGCTTACTTATTGAAACTCTTATTGGCCATTATTAATGACTGTGGGTATCTACATTTAATTTTTACATGAGATGTTGACAGGGCACGGCGTGTGTCCAGGGCTCCAATCTAGCCCCAATGACAGCGAGTCATAGATATACTGTTAACCATGGGTATAATGATTACTGGCGTTGCATCTGCCTGGGAGTACTTTCTTGCTTGTTGAATGATAGATACAATACCACATACATGTGTCCTGGTGTACATTCTTGATGGATCTTTTCTCGGTGTACATTAGTGTCTACGTGCCGGATTAGTGTTACTTGATCGTGCTCGTACATTCTTGCTTGCTTGCTTGCGTGAGATGGCCATCTTGCATTTAATGCAATTAGTGATATCTTGCGTTCTTGACATCAAGTGAAATCTTGCGTGCTTGTACAAAGTGATCTATTGCTAGTTCTATCTTGTCATCTTGTTCACAATCTTGTTCTATCATAATCACTATCTCTAGCTCGTTTCATGTACCTGTTTAATAAGTTTTCTTCGTACTTGCATATCATTCATCGTACTTGCCTAGTTCTAAAATGTTAATCACTTATATCATTGCCCCGCACATTGAGATATAAATCCTACTGGGCTAGTTTGCTCATTCCTACTTTTACCCCATCTAGGTGACTATGAAGTTCAAGAGGAAGAGCAAGTCGAGGATGGGAATGCGTCCGAGTGAAGAGCGCTCCAACTATGAGTCCAGTTATAGTAGTTTGCTTCGAGTGTTAGTACAATGTATTAGGAAGTGAGGATTAAATGTACTTTCCCTTTATTGAGTCTTAGTCCTGTACTAGTTTCCATTTGAATACAAAGAGTTGAGATTTGAATACAATTTATAATTGATTCAACATTTGGGCCCTATTATGATGTTGTGTTGATACACATTTAGTGCGCGCTAGCTAGAGGCTTATTTGCCGACTGTCCACGTCTCGAATATCGACTCGAATTAACTAATAATATCCACTGCGTAATTCTCGGGACGTGACAGTTTAGTGGTATCAGAGCCTAGGAATACCAAATAGGATATGTCTCAGAGTAGGAGATACCTATGGAACCTAGGTCATGGAAATTAAATACAGTACCTGGTGAGAATGGGAGAGACTGGGAATATGTTAAAAGGAATTAAACACTCCTACCCATTGAATCTTAAATAAATCTAGAGACATTAATTGGTTTCCATCCTTTTTCTCAGGAACCCTCATAACTTCTCACTCAACTGCAATGGCTCGTAACCAATGGCAAGCTATGCAAGAAACCGTGGCCTGGATTGACTCAAGCCCTACAGAATGTGGTTCAGACTGGAAATCAAGCTGGAGCTGCAAGGAATGGAGAGCCGTGATCTGCACCAGAATTTCAGGAGTTTAAAACTCTCCTCGTTCTCTCTCGGATCCCTGACCCAGACGAGGCAGAAAACTACAGGAAGAAATAGAAAGGATCTTCCAAGTAATGCAATGCACTAATAGGGAAAAGGTGGTACTGGCCACTTTTCAATTTACCAAGGATGTCCGAGCGTGGTGGAAGGCCACATCGGCCCACCTACCTAATGTGGCGAACTGGAGTGGGCCGGATTCCTGGAGATATTCTGGGGAAAGTATTTCTTCTGAGAGAGTCAAAGAGAAGAAGGCAGCTGAGTTTGCCGCACTAAAACAAAAGGAATGTCTGTGGCTGAGTATGAGGCTCAGTTCGCACGTCTTGCTGTGTATGCCCCACATCTGGTGGGAACTGATAGACTGAAGGCTAGCCGTTTCATGGATGGGCTCAGGCCCATGTTCATTGAAAGACTCGGACCACATAATATTCAAACTTACACTGAAATGGTCCAAAGAGCTCAGTTGGTAGAAGACACTATGGCCAAGGTGGATGGCATGAGGGGCAAGGACAACTCCAAGCCGGTCTTCGTCAGGAAGGGAGCACCTAATATTGCTCCAACCTTTCGTAACAACAACGTCAACAACAACAACAAGAGGCCGAATATCGGAAGGGATATTGCTGGAGATAAGAGAGCTAAGGTGGAAGGTAGGCAGTTGGCGGAAAACTGCAAATTTTGTGATAAACCGGGACACCGAGCTGAAGAATGCTGGAAGAAGCTCGAGGCATGCTTGAGATGTGGTGGTCATGACCACCGTATTCCTGACTGTCCAATGATGAAGGAAATAGTCAGATTACATGGAGTACTGGTGTCTATCGTCTTTGATAGAGACCCTAGGTTTACATCCCACTTTTGGAAAGGACTGCATTACTCCTTGGGATCTAAACTAAACTTTAGCACGGCTTTCCATCCACAGACAGATGGTCAGACAGAGCGAACCAACCAGGTAGTTGAAGATATGCTTAGAGCATGTGTCCTAGATTTTGGAAGCAGCTGGCACGAACACTTACCTCTTGTGGAGTTCGCCTACAATAATAGCTACCAAGCTAGCATTCAAATGGCACCATTTGAAGCACTCTACGGCAGGAGTTTCCGATCTCCAATATGCTGGTATGAAGTTGGCGAAAAACAAATGCTAGGACCCGAAATGATAAGAGAAACCATAGAGAAGGTAAAGCTTATTAAAGAAAGAATGGCAGTGGCGCAGCAAGGACAAAAGGCATATGCAGATAATCGAAGGAGAGACCTGGAGTTTCAGGTTGGTGAACATGTATTCTTGAAAGTGTCTCCAGGCCGTGGGATCAGGCGATTTGGCATTAAAGGCAAGTTGTCACAAGGTTTGTCGGGCCTTTCGAAATCCTCGAAAGAGTCGGCGAGGTGGCATATCGTCTCGCTTTACCACCAGAAATGGATGGAATACACAATGTGTTCCACATATCCATGTTGAAAAGGTATGTACGAGATCCATGGCATGTCATAGAATATGAGCTTCTAGAATTCAACAAAAACGGAACATATCAAGAGAAGCCAATTAAGATCGTGGACCGGGAACTGCGCCAACTAAGGAACAAGGTTTTCCACTAGTAAGGGTTAGATGGAATCAACGCATGGATGAAGACGACACGGGGAAACGAGGAAGCAATGCGCAAAAGATACCCGGAGTTATTCACAAGTAAGTACACCTCACTTGTACAAAAACTTTCTATACATGAATTTGGGGACCAAATTCTCTTAAGTGGGGGAGGGTGTAGCACCCCAGAAATTTTAATTATATAAAAATGGAAATAAATAATTTCCATAATACAAGAGTATTTAAAACATACGCATCATTATCGTATGTGCTGAAACATATAGGAAAAATCCGTAAAAATGGGAAATCAACCCCACACATTATTCTTAAGGGTTCCACGAAGGAATTTGTGCGATGAAAAATCCGATTAACCAAGTGAACATCACATGGTGACCAATTATCCGAATTAGGAAACAAGTCGGAAAACCGGTAACACGGAAATACGACGCAATCATAAATTAATAAAAATAGTAGAAATGCTTATAACATTAGATATTAATGACCCAATATCTTAATTGGGCCAATGGATCACATTTGACCCACAAACTGAATAAAGCTAGAAATGCATGGAAATTCGTAACTCTAAATAGGCTGAAATTATAAGGGGTAATTAGGGTTTAATTGGGATGCAATCATGCACTATTGGCAACCCAAATTCGTGCCCACCATCCATGGAAGTTGCTTGATGGCCAAGACTCTCTAATGGAGGAAGAAATCATCAAAAAATAGGAAACCAACATACCAATCCCGAAACCCTTCCTTCCTAGTTACAATAGGACTCCTAAACACCATGGATGCTTAAATACTCTTCACCCAAACCCTAGGGACGAGTTTAGAACTTGCTGGGGTCGTGTGGAGGAGCTCTTGGTGGCTGGAGAGTAGGAGATCAAGCATACCAAGCTCATCTTTCTTCCCCGTTCGTCTGCTACGACCTGCACGAACCACTTTTTGAAGCCGATCAAAGGTAGGCCAAACCTAAATCCCATCGTGCAAGGCTTATACCCCTGGAAAGAGGGTCGAGTCTACTTCCTAACCCAAGTGGAATTCTCAAATTCCATGCAGTATCCACGGAGTATTAGGCGTTCTTCAAACAGTGGTCTGAACACGGGATTTCTGAAGAACGAGACTTCATCAACCCAAAAGGTAGGTTTTCTCGGGCCAAATCTTAACATCTCCTATACCAAATGTGTAGATCATCAAGTTAGTTTTCTTTTCCCACTGGTTTCATCGAATTTCATTTAGTAGATTTTGAATTATAAGCGTTTTGCCAAAGTCGCGCACTGTTAGAGATTTTCCCGTTCTTAGTATGTTGCATGTGTTTCAAGACCGAATTAGAATAAACTCATGACATGAAAGTTATTCTACTAGATGTCCTCGTCAGGTTTTGTTGAACGTTTTGACTAAATCTCATCGGTTAGAGAGTTATAAGCGTGATAATAAGGTTGCTGCATGAAACTACGTCTTCAGGTTACCCTTGGTCTGACTTTGTGTTCCCAATGATCAAAGCCTATCGAAACCATCCTTATTTTCCAATTCCGATTTACTGGAAGTACCCTTGTATGTCTAGGTTGTTTTAAAACTGGTTTTGTTATTTTTCATGCACGGTACAATTTGTTCTCTATTTTAGAACAACCCTGTGTCAAAAGAAGGAAAGACTGGTCCGCAATCCAAAGCTCTGTCCTTGCTCTGTCAGAGTCAAGCACGGATCCTTTGAACGTGACGGCTCGATAGGTCACTTTCAGAGGCTTGATTGCGACATAACCCTTGTCGCTTTCTCAAGGCGACATGCGCTCCGTCGCCATCCGGCTACCTGATCTGACAACCCTGTCGCGATGCTCACACCCCTGTGTCGCCTTCTGGTCCCGACCTGTCGCCTTCCTTACATGAGTCTGTCACGATCTGACCCCGGCCTGACAACACACATGTCGCCTTCCTCTTAGGTGCATGTCGCGATCTGACCCTGGCCTGACAGACCCTGTCGCCATCCTTATATGGCTATGTCGCCTTCTCAGGATCTTTACCTGAAACCACTTATTTCTTGCAAATTTTACCGTATATACCTGAGGTCTGTTTAAACGTGATAATTACTGTGTAAGTCGCATGTCTTGGGTCTGATCATTACATGATTGTTATTTAATGGCTTAAAATTGATTAACCCATTTAAAAAGCTTTAATTACATGAATGCTATTCTAAGTGCTCCTTAAATGTTATGATCCATTCGTGCTACTCATGATTAATCTTCCTACTGATTCTACCATGTTTAAATGATAAGAGTTATCATAAAATCTTGCAAACCATGATTAGTTAAAGTGCATAGTTTTATTCCATGTTATATTGTCAAGTGCTTCCTGCGAGTTTGAGACTGATGGTTTGTGAATTGAGACACGCGTACCGCACTACACACTAGCACTGTTAGTTACCCCTTCTTGGGAAATTGGAAACTCTCTACCGGTCATTCCGAATCGGTAGACTAGCGACCTTTTCACCAAGGCCTCCGTAAATCTCCTCTGACCATGGATTCCCACATGGCCGACGAGTTGGTTGTACCATTGAAGTTCCCTGGAGATAGCACGCACTTCCTTTCTCTTCTTGTTCTCGTGAGTGTGACTTACAAACTGGACCAAAGCCATTAATGTAAAGATGGAACGAAAGTATAAATCGTACCGTTATGCTGCCGAATTATCTCTTGACCATTGTACTCATGAAATCATGTTCAATACTTATTACTTGTTCCCATCATCATCATGAACATGACATTACATAAGCTTACTTATTGAAACTCTTATTGGCCATTATTAATGACTGTGGGTATCTACATTTAAATTTTTACATGAGATGTTGACAGGGCACGGCGTGTGTCCAAGGGCTCCAATCTAGCCCCAATGACGGCGAGTCATAGATATACTGTTAATATGGGGTATAATGATTACTGGCGTTGCATCTGCGCTGGGAGTACTTTCTTGCTTGTTGAATGATAGATACAATACACATACATGTGTACCGGTGTACATTCTTGATGGATCTTTTCTCGGTGTACATTAGTGTCTACGTGTCGAATTAGTGTTACTTGATCGTGCTCGTACATTCTTGCTTGCTTGCTTGCGTGAGATGGCCATCCTGCATTTAATGCAATTAGTGATATCTTGCGTTCTTGACATCAAGTGAAATCTTGCGTGCTTGTACAAAGTGATCTATTGCTAGTTCTATCTTGTCATCTTGTTCACAATCTTGTTCTATCATAATCTCTCTCTCTAGCTCGTTTCATGTATCCTGTTTAATAAGTTTTCTTCGTACTTGCATATCATTCATCGTACTTGCCTAGTTCTAAAATGTTAATCACTTATATCATTGCCCGCACATTGAGATATAAATCCTACTGGGCTAGTTTGCTCATTCCCTACTTTTACCCCATCTAGGTGACTATGAAGTTCAAGAGGAAGAACAAGTCGAGGAGGGAATGCGTCCGAGTGAAGAGCGCTCCAACTATGAGTCCAGTTATAGTAGTTTGCTTCGAGTGTTAGTACAATGTAGTAGGAAGTGAGGATTAAATGTACTTTCCTTTTATTGAGTCTTAGTCCTGTACTAGTTTCCATTTGAATACAAAGAGTTGAGATTTGAATACAATTTATAATTGAGTTCAACATTGGGCCCTATTATGATGTTGTGTTGATACACATTTAGTGCGCGCTAGTAGAGGCTTATTTTCCGACTGTCCCGTCTCGAAATATCGACTTGAATTAACTAATAATATCCGCTGCGTAATTCTCGGGACGTGACACGAAGAGTTATGCAGACAAGAGAAGGAGAGAACTGGAATTTCAGGTTGGCGAACATGTTTTCTTGAAGGTCTCACCTTCAAGGGGAATACAAAGATTTGGGATCAAAGGGAAGTGAGTCCCAGATTCATAGGGCCATTTGAAATTCTGGAAAGGATTGGTCAGGTGGCGTATAGACTTGCACTACCTCCACAGTTGGCGAATGTGCACAACGTGTTCCACATATCCATGCTGAGGAAGTACTTATTCAATGCCGACCATGTAATCAATCATGAGGACTTGGAGATTCGAGAGGATCTGACCTATGAAGAGAAGCCGATCAAACTGCTGGATCGGAAGATTCAACGACTCAGGAATCGTACCATACCTATGGTGAAGGTCCAATGGAGTCGAGACGGAGTTACTAATGCCACCTGAGAAACAGAGGAAAGAATGAAGAAAAACCACCCAGAACTTTTCTCAGGTACGAACTACACCATTATGTGTAAATTTGGGGACCAAATTTTCTTAAGTGGGGGAGGATGTAACACCCCGGAAATTTAGTGATTTAGAATTAAAGGAGAATAAATAAATTCCGTAATTATTGGAACGATAAAACTTACGTACCATTATCGTACACGAGGAAACACATCGAGGAAACTGTTAACACGGGAAAAATAACCCAACCATAAATTAAATAAACATGTTGGAGAGCTTTACAACATTACGTATTAATGACCCATTAACAAGATTGGGCCAATGGAGCACATTTGGCCCAAGGATAAAAATTGGGACAAGGAAATACCCAAAAATTCGTGTATGTAATTATGCCATAATTAGAGAGGGCAAGTTAGGGTTAAAATTAAGGTAATTAGTCATGCAAGGTAAGCCAAAACCGAACCCAACCCCAATTGGTGGTTTCCTAAACCGTTGCTACCTCCTTTGGGTGAGAATCCCAGATTTTTTGGAAAGAAGGAAGCAGAATTCGCGCAGCCTCCTTTCTAGTCCCGTTAGGACTCATAACTACACCCTAAATCTATAAGAACTCATCCTTAAACTCTTGGGGAAGGTTTAGCCACAAGTTGGGGTCGAGAGTAGCAAGTTTGGAGCGCTGGAGAAGTAGAGAACGGCTGGGGAAAATCGTGGTCTTCCTCAACCTCGCTCTGCATCAACCCAGAAATCTGTAGAGAGTTTAGCATTCAAAGTAGGTGTTCTCGGGCCAAGATTAAAGAGAACCAACACCATCATGTAGATCTTGGAGTCTAGGTTCATTTGCACTTGGTTTGACTAATTTTCATGGAGTACGCATTGCGTATTCGTAGTTTTCCCTAAGTCGCGCACACTTAGGGCTTTTTCCCTTTTATTTTTATGCACGTGATTCAAGACCGAATTAGACTAAAATTCCTTCATTAAAGTTCTT
>JACBKR010001141.1:0-45855 GCA_014218235.1 Colocasia esculenta | reverse complement strand
CGCATGGAATATACAGTGAGAAAATACCATTATAATATTACCAAATGATATTGTACATAATTACAAGTGCCATCACTCACGTGAATTGGCTTGCAGGGCACATATAACTAGCACCTCCTTAACGTCAAGGGATGTTGACGTTAACAGGGATTTCGGCAGAAAATAGAAACATCCAATAACAACATACACAATATAGATACGTACAATATGTACAGTATTATTTAAATACAATATGCACAGAATTAAATAAATAAATATGTACTTAAATAAACATGTATATACATATGCACAAATAAGTAAAATAATTATAATATGCACAAAATCAAATAAGCATAATATGAACAAAATTGAGGGCCTTACGAACTCTTTGAGGTCTTAAGGAGTATTGTTTAGAGTTGAACTATGATTGTTATGAAATTTTCCCATGTGATTTCGTCTCCGTTATGTTGGCACATATGTTTTTACTAATATGGGAATATTCAATTATTATTTCAAATTATTTTTGATTTTTCAATTAATGAAAATTGGGGTGCTGCAACTCTTCTCTGATCCAAAGAGTCAGTAGGAACAAGAAGACATTTGTTAGAATCAGAAAAAGGAGAGCAGAAGAAGAAGAGAGGAAGAGCTTCAATAGTTATCTCCTCACGATCCTCTTCAGCTGCTCCATAAAGGATGAAGGCTTTGAAGATGTAAGTAGACAAACAGTCGATGAAGCAAGTGAAAGTGCAAGGAGAAATCCTCCAAAAGCATTCAAGCGATCAAGCCTCATCTTCTTCTCTCTCTCTATGTGTATTTGTAAATCGTGAGAGAGAAATCGGAGAGTCCTGCGTTCATCTTGTAAGTATTAGCTCGCAAGTTGTCATTGGAGATCAAGTAACAAAGTTCCTATCTCCAAAATTGATCTCCACAACTTGTTATTTCTTATCTCCAGAAGAGCTATGTTGTTCCTCTTCATTTGAAGAGAAGCATACTGTGCAAGCGTTCCCCTTCAGTAGAAGGGAAGATTAGCTTGTGATGGGTGTCTTACCAGCTGGGGTCTACATCAGTGTTTCCCTTGTGTTAAAGGAAGAACCACAATGGGGTTTGTTCCAGTAGAACCTGTAAAAGAAGTGGGCTGCCTCTGCTGTCTATGGAAAGATAAGAAGACTAGCAAGGACCGGTTGTTCTATATCTTTGGCGGGATTGTACCCCAATTAGTGAAATCTCAAGATTGCTTAGAGACTAAATGTAAGTTTTCCATTGGAAAGCACCAAAATAGAATAAATTATTGTGTTCATTGTGTGTGATTTGCTTCTGCTCATTTTATTTTCATTGCACACGAGTTTATTCGTTAACCAATGTTTCAGGTGGTTATTTGTGTTCCAAATTTCTATACTTACGTATTCACACACACACCCCTCTAAGTGCCTATAGCTCACTGCCGTGAGCAAAAACTAGAGATATCAAGTATGGAAGTATGTCGATGTAGCTACGGAGATGGCCATGAGGGTGGACAAATGTTGTAGCCATCCAATGTTAATCACCATTGCAGCATCATTCTTGAAGCTATTAGATTGCATGAGGAAGAGGATGAAGGAAGCAATGAGAGAGTCTAATTCTTAGGTAGCTAAAGCAGTGCTAAGGGCAAGGGAGATATTGATTAATGGAGAGAATAAGGATAGGCAAAGGTAAAAGGTTGTTCCATGAAGATGTGTCTCTCCTTTTCCTACTAGTTATAGATATGTACATTTCATGAATTATATAGTCATTATGTGATAGAAAAATAGGAATTAGGACAAACTCAATTATGTTCATTTTTTTTATATGTTATTACTACCAATATGATGTATTGTTATGATAAAACTCTTTTCCCAAATAAAATGAGCAATTACAAATCATGCTCAAATCATCAATAGAAAGTTATTACAATATAACTGTATTTTTTTATACAAATCAAAGCATATGACTTTCATTACTTTAAAATTTTTTAATGAGAATATATAATTCAACAATCACATGTGCGAACCACGTTAATTTAACTAGTATCAGTAGAAGTCGATAGACTAGCTACTAGTTTGATTGCCCCCCCCCCCCCTTTTCCCTTACAAAACTCTGAGACATCGTCTAAAGGAAGACATTTGTATGCGTACTCTTGTTATAGACTGTCGTACTCATATCAACATCCTTGGCTTTCACAATCCGTCAACTATATATCTTTGATACACATTTGAATCATCATATTATTATACCCCCTGCCATGTTGAAATAAGAAGTCCTCAAGTTATGTTTATAAATGTGTGTAGAAAGTCTTGATGTATTGTTTCTCCTATTTTTCATTTATCTAAGTCATTCATGGTACATACTTGGACAGACATTGTCAAAGAGAGAAAGATATGCGCAAGATAGGGGGCAGCAAGGAGCTGTCGGCAGTAGGCAATAGTGAGAGGTGGAAGGTGGGCCGTAGCAACGGAGGTGCTGCAAAGGGTAGGGGTGAAGAATAGTTGATGGTGGACTAAGACTACCTCCTTCTATAGTAGCATGTTCAAACACCCTAAATGACTTAGACTAATAATATAGAGGCAGGATCAGAAATTCCTTTGCTTTTAAATAACTCAAACTATAGCACAATTGTTTAAGACTCAATTTGGGCACTTAGCATCTCATGTTTGGGTATACAAAACCTTTTTTTTTTACACTGAAGTTAGGTTTCATTTCATATCACGTAGAATGGTACAAGAATACATACTAGAAGGAGGAAACTGTGAGGTTTTGGTCTCTCATTGGATCTTTAGTGGGCATTTTGAAGCGTTGGTGGTTGACGATAGGATCGACTGCTGCTAACCAGTGTGACAGTGGAATAGTATCCCATCAATCTGTGTTGGTGACGACCGATGTTGCCATCGAGTCTAGAGGTTACAGAGTTGTCTTATGTGAACTTAACAGCATCTGTATTGATGTCAAGTGATGGCAATTTAGGTTGACAGCAGTCTATGTTGACATCAACCTCTACGAATGTAGCACCCGGAAAATTCAGTAATTTTTTTAAATAAATGGAAAATAGATAATTTCCGTATTATCAGAATGGTAGAACATACGTACCACTATCGTACGTGCAAGAACACATCATAAATTCCAAAAAATTATAAATCAACCCCAAACATTATTCCTAAATGTTCCACACAAACAATTGTGCCATAAAATTGGATTAGCCAAGTTTAAAGTGTTTTGCGACTTATTATCATAATTCATAAATAAGTTGAAAAATCATTATCACACATACTGGATGAGTCAGAAAATTAAATAAAAAACATAGATGGACTTAAAATAATATCCTCTAATGAGCCATCAAGAAATTTGAGTCAATAAAAATCATTTGGGCTAGGTTTAAGAGTTATTATGACTAATTATCCAAATTAGGAAATAAGTCGGAAAAGTTAACACGGAAACATAACCTGATCATAAATTAAATAACATGTTGGAGAGTCTTCCAACATCATGTATTGATGACCCAATATCGAAATTGGGCCAATGGATCACTTTTGTCCCAAGAACAAAATGGAGTAAGAAAAATACCAGAAACTCGCAACCCTAATTAAGCTGAAAATAGAAGAGGGTAATTAGGGCAAACCCCAAGGCAATTAGCCTTTCTTGGCAACCCAAATTCATGCTTAACCATGGTGGGAGATTTCCTAAAGCCTCACACACTCTATTTGGGTGAGAAATCCTCAAAATAAGGAAGGTGGAATGCTAGAACCGCACATTGCCTTTCTTTCACCCAAAGGGACTTCCAAAACACACTAGATGCATATATACATGCTATGAAACCCTAGGGGATGAAAATACATTGTTGGGGTCGTGGAAGGCTGTTCGTGAGCTCCCAAAGGAGGAGAAAACCGCCCAAACTCAGAGCTTCTTCTTTGCTGCATTCTGCATCGACCTGTGCAGAAAGCTCATCTTGGAGTCGACCAAAGGTAGGTCAAACCTTAACCAAACCTTGCAAGGCTTATACCCCGGAAAGAGGGTTGAGTCTAGTTCCTAATCCCATTGGTTTGACTATTTTTCATTCAATAGATCGGGTGCAGTAAGCGTTCTCCTGCAAGTGGTCTGAACACGGGGTTTTCTGGAAAAACATCACTTCTTCACCCCAAAAGGTAGGTGATCGCAGGCAAATCTTAACAAATCATATATCAATGTGTAGCTCATCGAGACTACTTTCATGTCCAAGTGTTTCATCGAATTTCATTGAGTATATCTTGAGTTATAAGCATTATCTCAAAGTCACGCATGTAAATCATGTTTTATGTTCGTATGGATTTTTCGCACATTCCTAGGCCATTTTGAATGATCCCAAACCATAGTTATCTTCTATTCCATGTTCCCAACAAGTTTCATGTTGAGCATTTCGTCAAACAACCCCTAGAACCTTGAGTATCAAGTCAAAACACGAGACCGCGCAACCTAGTTCGTGATCTATCTGCCTGCTTGAATCGCGTCCAGTTGACCAATCATGACTTATAGGTCTATCCTAACCACATATGCTTCATTTTGCATGGTATTTCAGTTTTCGGTCATTTGTGAACCTCTACGACTTAACCCGTTGTGATTTCAGTCGGAACCACTTTACGTCTAAGAAAACCATATTTTTTTGTATAAACCATGAAGATCCACGATGACTAAACTCGTTTTAATTTCAAAAGCCCACCCAAGACTTTTTCAGTCAGTCTAGGCCATATGTCTTGCATGTTATGATTGCTAGAAAGTATTGTTCAGTCAGTCAGGTGGCCTAAAAGTTATCAACCCATTGAAAAAACTATAACTACATGAATGTTATTCTAATTGCTCTTTAATGATGTGACCATTCATGCAACATGTGATTTACTCTTCTTACTGTTCTATCTTGCTAAAATGATAATGTTATATTAAAATATGGCAAACAATGTTTAGTTAATTGCATAGTTTCATCTCATGTTATCATGTTATTGTTTTCTGCAAGTTTGAAACTGGTGGATTATGGATTGAGACACGTGTTCACTACACACTTGCACATCTAGCCAGCCCTTTCTTGGGGATTTGGACGCTCTCTATCGGTCATTATGTATTATAGACTAGCGACCTTTTCTCTAAGACCTCCATAAATCTTCGTACTCTGTGGATTCCCTCATGGAGACCGAGTTAGTTGTACCATTGAAGTGTTGAACCACTCTTTATATATCTCATGTTTTGGTGATAACTAAAACTCATGACTATTCTTTATCTTATGATTTGGTGATACCTAAAACTCATGCAATTCAGTTATAAGTATGAACATTCATTTAATGCATCTGCATAAATAATCTTCAAATGCACTATAGTAATATCACAGAAAAAATATATGTTATAAACATTGTTTGAATGGCGCATGTTCTGACTGCTCAGATTGTTTCTGATTTTTCTAAGTCCATAGCATATACTGTTATCATACTGAATCCGACTATTGACTTCGACTGTTAACTTCGACTCACTCAGAAACGAAGTCAAATAACTTTCAATATTTTCTAAGTCCACAACTTTATATGTAATTCGACTGATGACTCGACTGTTACAGTTGAATGGCTTTCAAAGTTCAAAACTTGATTCGACTGTCATCTTCAACTGCCACAGTCGAATGCTTCTTAAAAGTTAAACTCTTAATTCGACTGTCATCTTTGACTGCCATAATCGAATGCCTCAGAAATCGATCTATATAGTATTCGACTGCTATAGTCGAATAGCCTTATTTTTTCTCAGAAGTCGAATTACCTTGTTAGAGTCGAATCACTTCTACTCCTTCAATCGAATTGTATGTTCTTATAAATTCGACTTCACTGTTAATTCTGTACTTAATACTTTTTCTGATCTATTTAGGCTTAACACCTACTGTAAGCTTATCAACTAATCTTTTCACATCCTTTTTAATGGATCTTTTATATATTATTAATCCATCAGAAATATCATTATTTTATTATTTTCTCTGGCAGGGCAAGTCATATTAAACTTAAAATATCATCTAAATTTTGTGCAAACTATTTCTGAAATATTTTTGATCTGAGCCTCATGGTCTTCACATCTTTCCTCCGGATTTTCATGGATACAATAGACACAGTGCATTTATGTATTTTCAGGCGTATGGCATCTGACCAAAGCCTACCTACCACTGACAAGACCCATGCTTCACCTTTTAGCATATCAGTCTATCTACTCCTTCTGTCTAAAACATTGTGCATACGAGGTTTTCATACCTTCATTCTGTATTTTTCTGACTCACCTACCTCAAAGGTATGGAGATGCTCTTCCTTTTGCCTTGTCCTTTGTGCAAGAATTTATTGAAGCACGTTTTTGAGATGCTCCTTTCACAGTCCACTGTGAAAGGAAAAGAGCTTATCTTCTAGCTGTGAAAACTGCACCTCTTCTGAAGACCTTGGAAAGAAGCAAAACTGAAGAACCTCTGGATAATAAGCTCATCAAAATACAAAGGAAACTAGAGCTCTCTCTCTAAACGGTCAAAAGGCAATGGCTACAACAATTCTAACGGATCTAAAAGTTCCAACGGCTATCTCTCACAGATCTATTCAAAGCTGCTCTAAAAGAAAGATGAAGCAAGGCTAAGAACAACAAGAGAGGTTTTTCTGAAGATCATTCAAAGAGTGTACATCCAGTAAGAATCCTCAACTCCACATACACTCAAAGCAAGAGAGAAAGAGCTCGAGCCCAAGAAGAAGTGTGCATGCAACCATCTGACGGTTTCAAGCTTTCAGCTCCTTCTCTCTTCACTCCCTTGCTCTACATTGTAATTTTGGGGAGAGTCTTTGTTGCCCAGTTAGGGAGCCCAGAGGGGGGGTGAATGGGTCTTTAAAATTATCAGCTAATACTGTTCACTAAAAATGTTCACAGAGAAATACACTTTGAAGATTGTTAGTGTTAGTAAAGAGAAACAACAATCACACGAAGACAATCACACAACACAAGATGTATCCTGGTTCGGATCTCCTCTCCACAGGAGTCCTACGTCCAGTCACTGAGCAACAACTCAGGATTTCACTAACTAGGGTACAGTCCCCCTATGGACACTACAACACTCAGCCTAGCTGGTCTTCTCTTCACAGCCCGAAAAGGAACAACACCCTGGATACCCCACCAGGTCTTCCTTCTCAACAGAAGGGAACACACACAGAAACAAGTAAGCAGGAGATTAAGCCCCTAGATCAAGCTTTGATAAGCCAAGATCTGAAGCTAGGGACTGAGAGCAATGAGATCTACAAACAAAAGCTCACTCTCAGAACCAAACAAGCTCTCTCGAAAATCTACAAACAATGCAGAGAGCAAAGAGCTAATCTAATGGAATGAGGCTTGGCTCTTTCTTGAGAACTCGCAGAAGACTTGATGATCAGAGAGTTTTCTATGACTGTCGTTCTCTGTCTATGTGTATGTCTTTTTCTGGAGCTCCTTTCTTCAATATATATCTTCAATTTGAAATCTAAACGTTGAAGTATCTGTTGCCTCTAGCTTTTGGTGGACGTTAGACTGAGTGGCACTTGGAAGCTTCTAGTCAACAGTCCTTTATCCATTTGTGCACGCAAAGAGATAGGATCTTCTGAAGTGTCCTTTGGCTTCTACAAGGTCCAATTGTTGTGAGATGAATAGCTGACCAGGACCTGCACACAAAGCAAGCTAGAATGATAGACAGCTGAACTGTCTCTTGTTGTCAGTCAACGTTAGTGTGAATATTCATCAAAATAGTAATGCTATTCTGCTGTTCTAAAAGATGCATAAAGAATAGACACGATAATGGACGATATCGTCTGCATGCATGCAGAGATACGTTCAGTCTTCATTAAATGCACAGCTGACAGAAGAATATGTGCGAAGACTTTGACTATTCAACCCGTTGAAAGGATAAGTCATATGTCAAGTTGATTGATATGAAATCGATGCATTTATGACTTATGAAATCGTTATGCAACCAACAGAAAATCGTTGTGAGATATGAAAGAATCGTTGTGATCATTAAGGAAATCATTATGATTAATAAGAAATCGATGCGCAAAGCACGTTATGAGAATCAAAGAAATCGATGTGATTACTTAAGCAGTCGATGCACAAAGCAAATCATTATGAGAATCAAACAAATCGTTACGATTACTTAAGAAGTCCGATGCGCAAAGCAAATCGTTATAATATCTGAAGCAATCGTTGCGATAAGCAAATCGTTACGATGTCTGAAGAAATCGTTGCGATAAGCAAATCGTTATGATAACTAAAGGAATCGTTACGATAGCAATCGTTGCGATAATTAAAGAATCGTTACGATAGCAAATCGTTGTGATAACTAAAGGAATTGTTACAAGAAAGTCGTTACGATGACTAGGAGGCATCGTTACGAGAGCAAGTCGTTACGATGACTAAAGGAATCGTTACGAAAGCAAGTCGTTACGATGACTAAAGAATCGTTACGAAAGCAATTGTTACGATGACTAAAGGAATCGTTACGAGAGCAAGTCGTTACGATGACTAAAGGAATCGTTACGAAAGCAAGTGGTTACGATGACTAAAGAATTGTTACGAAAGCAAGTCGTTACGATGACTAAAGGAATCGTTACGAAAGCAAGTCGTTATGAGAACGATTTCTTTTGAATTCAAACGATGTTTCATTCTATGAAGAAATCGATAAGGCACTTATGAACGGTTATGAGGAAATCGTTACAGTTCTACTATAGTCGTCATAATTTATAAAAAAACCGATGTGTACTTAGAGAAATATCATACTTGATCTTAATGTTGCTTCTAAGAGTAATACTTACCAATTTGGCTTGATTTTCCTTGTTATATTTCCTGTGCTCAAGACTTATAGAAAATAGGTTAGTGACCTTAATCAAGGGTTTGATAATTATCAACATAACATGGTGTTGTTAATCACCAAAATAGAAATGTGATTAAATTAAATTACATGGGGATAGACTGTTCATCAATCTCCCCTTTTTTGGTGATGACAAAACTTCAATAAACTTCAGTAAATAGCACAATAATTTACATTTAAATTCTGAAATTGTTTGCAATAGCTCACCATATGTATTTCAGAGCTTGCAATAGTTCTCCCCCTTTTTGTCATTAAGCAAAAAGTAGGACTGAGACAAAGAAGAGGAACAAGAAAAAATAAAGAGCACACAAAGAGGTATTGTATTAATTTTGAGAAGGTACAGGGGGATAATGAGCAGGGGACAAGAGAGAGGCATAATGAGAAATTATTTCTTAGGCCTGCTCTTCCTGCTTCTCAAAAAATGGCTTGAAAACCCCAAGAGATACGGAATAGGTTGGTCCATAGAGGGAGCCATCCTACGGGATGAAGGGCCAACTGCTTCTCAAGGAAATCTGCATAGGAATCACGATCCAAATCCATTTTAAAGAAGCTGACTTTTGCAAAACTGGCACAAGCAAGAAACTGATCTAGAGTGACAGGGTAGAATATCTGCTTGTGCTTCATATCCTGGCGCATGGCTACATAAACCTTGTACCTTTCAACCCAAGTGAGATAGGGATCATTGACAAGTATATGGAGTTCATATCCAGAAAAGTAGCCTCTGAGATGAGAGGTTCACCAACCCTAGCACGAGATTCATTCAGATCAGAAGTTGTTGTGCGGAGAGAGGATAGAATCTGATCCAATCTTTAGGGTTCAATCTTTCACATTCTGACAGGGCAGGAGCAAGAACTTCAGCACTGACATGGCCCTGGTGATACTCTCGAAAGGAATCTGTGGAAAGCCACCAGATACCCCTTCTGGACCTTAATTCTGCCCATGACTCTGGCAATGCTCAAAAATGATTGAGCCTACAGAGGAATCCATTATTAGAGAGTGGAGGGGGGAAGGAAGGTAGCCTCAGGCAATTGAAGAGTGGCAAAGTCTACTTGGATAGCTTCAGTGCCACGAGAGGAGCCAAGACTTTGGATGGCCTGCCGGAACTGACCCAACTGGACTTCAGGCAAACGATGAAGATATCGATAATCATTAAACATCTTGAAGTGCCTGATCAGCTTTATCTCCTTCTGAATGAACGGGCCCAGGAGTCCTTGTGGTGGATCAGGAACCATTCAGACAAGGTTAGGGTATGGTCCCTAGGAGGGAAATGGATAGATTTTCCAAGTAAAACTTATTGTAGAGAGCTTTATTTGAGCGACCCCATTTTTCTTCAGTTTGGGATCGGCTGAAGAAAAGATTTTAGTTTTGAGGAATTTGGAAGAGAAGTGTAAGGTAAGATGGTGTTTAGATAGTCTGTGAGATTCTGATGAGGAAGATTGAAGATAGAAGCAAAAACCACCTTAGAGAGGAATTCCCTGTAAAGAGGTCTATTCTTGGTGACCTTGTCAGTGAAACCATATAGGAGGATACAAAACTGAAGAGGAGTTAGAAGAAGAGGAGGTTTTTCTTTTCTTATGGACAGGACTAGAAGAGTCTGTCCTATGAATATGTTCTCCAACCTTGAGGACAGATCGAGAATGGCTGCCTCAAACTCATCCTTGATGGCCCTAAGGTAGGGACCATCAATCTGAGCTCCCTCTGGAATGATTGTAATGAAGGAGGGAGGAGGATTAGGATGAAGTAGAGAATGTGGGGTGGAAGAGGTAGGTTCAGAGGTCCAAAGAATGAGGGACCAGAGGAGGAGGAGGCTTCAGCTGAAGATGCTGGAGGAACCTCACTAAGAGGAGGAGGTGGAGAAATGTGAGAGACAGGAGGTGAAGAGGATGTGTGGGAAATGGGGTAGGAGAGGAGATGGTTCTGGGTTGAGGTTGCTTGAAGGGTTGAGGTGCAGGTGGAGCAGTGGAGGCCGAAGGTGGAGAGGAAGGAGCAGTGTTGAGTAGGTGAAGGAGCTGGGGGCTCTAGAGTGACTGCTACTTCTTCTGCCAAAATTTGCTCAACCCAACTGGCCCTAATGGCCCTGATCCTTGATCTGATGGCCCTGAAGGCCCAGACTCCACTGCTATTGCCGGAGAAACAATTTCCAGCCCTGATGGCCCAGACTCTACAGCTGCTGCTTGAGAAACCATTTCCGGCCCTGAAGGCCCAGACTCTTGATCTGATGTCCCTGATGGCCTGGCAACCTCTTCTTCATTTCCTTTAGAAGGCTGAGCTGGAGGGGGAGGAGGAGCTTGAGCTCCAATTACCTTCAAAATCTCAGAGAGCATGGACTTCATGCTTCCCATTTCCTTGTTGAACCATTTCATAGCATTTCTTACTTGGGATAGCTCTTTGGTGGATGATGCCTGGCTCATGAATATGGAGTTTACATCAGATTGCAATGAGCATAAGATTTCTCCTTGAGCATCCAACCTCTCTATCACAGGCTTCAAATGAATTACAATTTTCTGACTCTGGACCTCTGATATGGAGTATCCGCAAGGAGAGGACTTCCTTTCCTTTCTCCCTTGCTTGGTCCACAGGTGCCTGAAGATCACCATCATCATCTTCAGAGTCTGAGGAGCTTGCAGTTTCTCCTTCTCTGAACTGATTTTCTGGGGGTTTTCATTTCCCTCCCCTGAGTCTCACTGCCCTTTTCAACACTAACTTCTTCTTCTTCAGCCACAATCTCCAATAGGAACATTGGATTGAGCTGCTGCTGCTGCTTCAGATTGGATTGGGAGGACTTCTGAAGGAACTTCAGTGTGGCCTGATGCCACAACACTTTCTCCCTGAATATCCTATGCTACTGAATGCTCCCCCTCAATGGGAGCATCTTCCATTACTGCATCTACTTGAACTGATACGTGCTCCTGCTGGCTTGGAGCTTCTTCTATGACCATTTCTTCAGTGTGGCCTTCTGCCACAGATTCTGCTACAAGAGATTCACTTGCAACTTGCTCTCCTGAGAAATGGAGTCCAGTGCATTCCTAAGTAGGGGCTACTTGGGAAGATGGAAGAGGATCCTCTGGAGATTGCCCAAAGGCTCAATGAATCAGGAGGAATGTCCTCAATCCTTCTGCTGGCTTCTACCTCTGCTGTTGTTGTCACTGCTGCTGCTGGAACTACTTGATCAATGGCTGCTTCTTCTGGCTCAACTACTGTCGTTGTTTCTGCTACTGTTCTAGGTCCTCTGGGCTTCACCAATGATGGCTTCACCCTAACCGCACCAGTCTTTGACTAAACACTATTCACAACTGAAAATCCACTCTTTCTCAAATTTCTAGACCTGATGGCTTGGCCCATTTTCTCAGAAACATCACCAACTACGCTAATGCCAAAATGCTGGAAAATTCTTGTCAAGAGATGGGTATAAGGTAGTGAGATATTCAACTTACTCTTGGTGTCCCACACTTGAGAATTGGCAAACTTTCATCTCAATTATTAATTCTGCAGTGTTAATTTCCTGGTTCTGGATGGCCCAGAACATCAGGTCAGAATCTCCCCTGGCGCAGGTAGAGAAAGATGCACTCCTAGGAACAATAATCTGACAATAATGAAGTGCAATAACCGATTAAACGCACTAAGCTGGTTGATATCCAGCTTCCCATCCTTCAGCCTGAAATCTGGACCAATAATCCCTAGCCCCTTGACTTGAGTGTCCACAGAGTGGACTCCACTGTGACCAGTGGTGGAGACTTCAACAGAGAGGCTAACAATCCCTAGTGATCTTGATCTGGGTACCCTTGACCATGGATGTCAAGGTCCCATCCACCTCAGTCTTCAAACAAACATAAAAGGCTTTCACAAGATATGATAACTTACTTAGACAGGGTTGCAATCTTCATCCATTTTAACTTCTGCAGAGCTTCAACTAAACTGCCCATGCCATTCTTCTCCAGGTCTGCCAAATCTACTGCCTTGTGACCACAAAGCTTAGCCTTGACTGACGCGAACCTAGCTTGCTGATCTGCGGTGAGGAACGCAGCTTCGTAGCCCCCAACGGTGCTGAAATGGTTGTAGAGGCCATGGAATCTAGCAGGGAAAGGTTTTGAAGGACTGGAAGGGTGATTGAGGAAGAACCCCTCAAGAAATTTCTTGCGGGAGAGGTTGAAGGCTTCAAATCTGAGGAAAGTCGATGTCGGGGTCGATAGGGTATCGCCTTAGGCAAGAGGACGAAAGAGATAGAGGGAAGAGGAATCGTTCCCACACAGATTCCGGATTTGTGAAATAAAGAAAAAAGCTTTTTCGAAATGGGATGTACCTTTATGGCGGAAAACGACAAAGCTCCAATTGAAAGAATAAAGAGTTACAAATAACGAACCGACAGAGTATTTACGCCAGATAGAATAAATGAGAGATAATTGAGATATTTTGCTCACTTTCAAGGAGAATAATTAATTTAAGCTCTGAAAATTAATATCTCAGGTTTAGCAAATAAATCTTTCAAATTTGCACATGCCCAATTCCCTTCTGAGAGAAGTAAACCTCTCTTCAGGTAAGACTTTTGTGAAGATGTCTGCTAACTGATTATTTGTATCAATGAAAGAAATTTCTATATTACCATTAGCTACATGATCACGAATAAAATGATATCTAACCTCAATGTGTTTGGTCCTTGAGTGCTGTACTGGATTCTTGGTTAAGTTTATAGCACTTGTGTTGTCACATAGCAGTGGGATTGACTTGATGTGTAGCCCATAGTCCTCAAGTTGTTGCTTTATCCATAGGAGTTGTGTACAACAACTTCCAGCAGCAACATACTCAGCTTCAGCTGTCATAGTGCTACTGAATTCTGCTTCTTGGAGGACCAGGATATCAGACATCCTGCAAAGAATTGACAACAACCACTGGTGCTTTTTCTATCTATTTTGCATCCAGCATAGTCAGCATCAGAGTATCCTAAATTGACTTCACATGATTTTGGATACCATATACCTAGATCATGAGTTCTGGATAAGTATCTAAAGATTCTTTTAACTGAAATTAGATGAGATTCTTTAGGATCTGCTTGGTATCTAGCACACATACATACACTAAATAAAATGTCAGGTCTGCTAGCTGTTAAGTAAGTAAAGAACCTATCATACCTCTGTAGATCTTTTGATCTACTTTCTTACATCCTTGTCACTGTCCATCCTTGTTGATGTACTCATAGGTGTTGACAGTGGCTTGGCATTTTCGAATCCAAACTTCTTTAAGAGCTCCTTGGTGTATTTGGCTTGACAGATGTGGGTGCCATCTTTTCCTTGCTTAATTTGTAGTCCAAGGAATAGTTGAGCTCCCCCATCATGCTCATTTCGAATTCTCCCTGCATTAACTTTTCAAAATACTTGCAAAGAGATTCATCAGTAGATCCAAAAATTATATCATCTACATAAATTTGCACAAGTAATATATGTTCAACTTTGGATTTGATGAACAATGTACTATCTACTTGACCTCTAGTGAAACCATGGTTCAGTAAAAATGAGCTAAGCCTTTCATACCAGGCCCTAGGTGCTTGTTTCAAACCATATAAAGCTTTATGTAATCTAAAGACATGATTAGGAAATTCTGTGTCATCAAAACCCGTAGGTTGTTCTACATAAACTTCCTCTTTAATAAAGCCATTTAAAAATACGGATTTGACATCCATTTGAAATAATTTTAAATCTAGAGCAGATGCATATGCAAGTAAGATTCTAATAGCCTCAAGTCTAGCTACAGGTGCATAGGTTTCATCGAAATCTATGCCTTCCTCTTGGGAATAGCCTTGAGCTACCAACCTGGCCTTATTTCTTAAGATCACACCAGCTTCATCCAATTTATTTCTGAACACCCATTTGGTGCCAATAACTGGATGATCTGATGGTCTAGGAACAAGTGACCATACATGGTTTCTCTTGAACTGATTCAGTTCATCTTGCATGGCTAAAATCAAGATTCATCAGTAAGAGCTTCATTGACTGTCCTAGGCTCTATTTGAGAAACAAAAGCTAGGTAATCACAAGGAATTACATTACCTCTTGTTCTTACCCCTACAGTTGGATCACCAATGATGTTTTCAGGTGGGTGATCTTTCTTGTATCTCCATTCTTTTGGAAGATTTTCATGTTCAATGTCTGTTTGTTGCAGGTCTTCCAGAGGTGGATCTTCCTTGCCCTCAATTGATGTGTTCTTTAACTTCTTGGACAAATCATCTGCATCATCAACGTCACTATCTTCTTACTTTCTCAAGGAAGGGTTAGTTTCATCAAAGATAATGTGCACAGATTTCTCTATCAATAGTGTAAGCTTAAACCTTGGGTTTAGAAGCATACCCCATGAAGATGCCTTCATCTGATTTGGCATCCAACTTACCAATGTCTCTTTTGTCATTGTTGTGAATGAAGCATGGACATCCAAAAGTTCTGAAGTGATTGATCTTTGGCTTCCTTCCCTTGTACAGCTCATAGGCAGTCTTCTTTAGGATTGGCCTGATCATCACCCTGTTGATGATATAGCTTGTTGTATTCACTGCTTCGGCCCAAAAATATCTTGGCAAATCATATTCTGACTGACAGCATTGTTCTTGCCATGTCCATAAAGTTATGTTCTTTCTTTCAGCAACTTTGTTCTGCTGTGGTGTCCTTGGTGCTGAAAAGTTGTGCTCAATCCCTTGGTCATCACAGAATTTTGCAAATTTGTCATTCTGGAATTCTCCTCCATGATCTGACGGATTCCAACAATGCAGTACTTCTTGTCTCTTTGCACCTTTCTGCTGAAACTTACAAAACTGTCAAATGTGTCATCTTTGTGTTCAAGAATGACACCCATGTGAATCTGGAGTAATCATCCACTATTACGAAACCGAAACTCTTTCCTCCAAGACTTGTGGTCCTCATGGGCCCAAACAAATCCATGTGAAGGAGTTCTAAGGGTTTAGAGGTGGTTACCACAGTCTTTGACTTGAAGGAACTCTTAGTGTGCTTCCCTTTTGCACACGGTCTGCAGATAATCCATTTTAGTGCTGACCTTTGGCAGACCTTCCACAAGACTTCTCTTTCTGAGCTTGTTCATGCCATCCAAACTGCAGTGGCCAATCTTCTGTGCCATAGCTCAGTTGACTGCTCTTTGCTGGCTGCTAAACAAACGTCTTGATCTTTGAGTTCTTCAAGGTACAGTACATATAGATTCTTTTCTTTGTTAGCTTCAAAGATAACTGCTCCATCCTTCATAATGTTGCACTTGGATTCTTGAAATTTGATTTGATGTCCCTTGTCACATAGTTGGCTGATACTTATAAGGTTATGCTTCAGACCTTTGACATATAGAACATCTTCAATAATAGTTTTACTGTTGCTGCCAACAGATCCACTCCAATAACAATCCCTTTCCCATTGTCTCCATAGGTGACTGTTCCTTCTTCAGCTTCTAGATGAGAGAATAATCTTTTATTTCCTGACATGTGCCTTGAGCACCCACTATCCAAATACCATTTGGATGCTCGAAGGTTACCCTGAAATGAAAAATTAACTTTTAGGTACCCAAATTCTTTTTGGGTCCTTGTTGGTTAGTGTCATCATTTTTTCCTTTTATTACCCATTTCTTGTTCTTAGTTGGACATGTTATTTTTGTGTGTCCTAATTTATTGCAGTGGCTGCAGCATGTTACTCTAGTTACTTTTTCATATGAGGCGTATTTAAAGTTAGATTTATATGATGTCTCTTGTTCAGTTACAAATTTAGGGGTTGGATATATTTTCGGTAAATAATGGTTTCTTCATTGTCTTAGGGGTGTATATTCCTTTTATTCTTCCCTGATCGTCTAGCACCTTTTAATACTAAGGAAATTTTACCATTAGTAAATTTCTCCAGCGTCTTAGACAGTTTGTCATTTTCTTCACTTAAGGCTTTGATTTCTATTCTTAGTTCATCTGATTTCTCCTATTTTTCTAATCTGATTATTGTTTATTCTTATCTTTTAGATCCTCACACAATAGATCATTTCTTCTTTTCAGTTCAGATACTGTTTTTTCTAATTGTTCATTTTCTGATTTTAAATCTGAGTTTGTGTTTTCTAGACAGGCAATACTCTTCTTACTAGCTTTTAGTAACTTAGATACATTTCTATTTATCATACAGTTCATTAAATGCTTCTTCTAAATTGTCTGAATCAGAATCATTGCAAGAATCAAAAGAGGAGTCAGAGGTTACCTTTTCGTCTGTATTGGCCATGAAAGCCAAGTTGGCTTCTTCTTCTCCCTCACTGCTCTGGGTTGACTCACTGTCAGAGTCACTATGTTTCCCACGCAGCTGCCATTGCTTTCTTTTTGTACTTTCTGAATTTTCTGAAGTTGTTCTTCTTCTTGTATTCACCTTTTTGAGCTTTGGACATTCTGCCTTGATATGTCGGGCTTCTTACACTCATAACATATCGGCTCGGTCTTCTTCTGATCTTTTCCTTCTATTTCTTGAACTCCTTGTGTTCTTGAAGTGTCTTCTACCAGATTGGAACTTCTTCTTCTTTGCTAGGATGCGTTGTAATCTCCTGGACATCATTGCTTCTTCATCTTCACTGTCCTTGCTGCTTTCATTGTTATCTGAGAGTTCATCTGATGAGTCTTCTCAGCTTTAAGGGCATTTGAGTGCTTCTTTTGCTCGAGGACTCTCCCAACCTTTCCATGTTGATCTCATGGGCCATAAGGGACCCAATGAGCTTCTCCAATGACATCTTTTTCAAGTCGTTGGCTTCCTCAACGGCTGTTACCTTGGGGTCCATGAGGGTGGTAGGGATCTGAGAATCTTCCTAACCATATCTCCAATTTCATATGTCTTCCAAGTCCAGCTAAGCCGTTTGTAATGTCTGTAAATCTACTGAACATTTGAGTTATGGATTCACCTGGTTGCATCTGAAATCTTTCATACTGTGTTACAAGAATGTCAATCCTTGTCTCTTTCACTTTGTCTGTCCCTTCATACGTGATTCTGAGCTTTTCCCACATCTCCATTGTGGATTTGCAGGCTGAAACTCTGTTGAATTCCTTCTTACTGAGAGCACAACACAGAATGCTCTTAGCTTTACAGTTGAGGGAGATCTTCTTCCTATCATCGTCTGTCCAGTTCTGCCTTGAGTTCAGGATAACGAGATCTCCTTCTTCTATAATTGACCAGATCTGATAGTCGAATCCTTGCAGAAAATACTCCATTCTGGTCTTCCAGTAAGTGTAGTCTTCACCATCGAAGAGAGGGGGTCGGTTGACAGACTGACCTTCAATGTTTCCTTGGGCTGCCATGGATCTTTACTCTTCAGATCGTTGGATCTTCTTCTTTGTCGAAGAGACTCGCTCTGATACCACTTGTTGCCCAGTTAGGTAGCCCAGAGGGGGGGTGAATGGGTCTTTAAAATTTATCAGCTAATACCTGTTCACTAAAAATGTTCACAGAGAAATACACTTTGAAGATTGTTAGTGTTAGTAAAGAGAAACAACAATCACACGAAGACAATCACACAACACAAGATGTATCCTGGTTCGGATCTCCTCTCCACAGGAGTCCTACGTCCAGTCCCTGAGCAACAACTTAGGATTTCACTAACTAGGGTACAGTCCCCCTATGGACACTACAACACCCAGCCCAGCTGGTCTTCTCTTCACAGCCGAAGAGGAACAACACCCTGGATACCCCACCAGGTCTTCCTTCTCAACAGAAGGGAACACACCACAAGAAACAAGTAAGCAGGAGATTAAGCCCCTAGATCAAGCTTTGATAAGCCAAGATCTAAAGCTAGGGACTGAGAGCAATGAGATCTACAAAACAAAAGCTCACTCTCAGAACCAAACAAGCTCTCTCGAAATCTACAAACAATGCAGAGAGCAAAGAGCTAAATAATGGAATGAGGCTTGGCTCTTTCTTGAGAACTCGCAGAAGACTTGATGATCAGAAGTTTTCTATGACTATCGTTCTCTGTCTATGTGTATGTCTTTTATGGAGCTCCTTTCTTCAATATATATATCTTCAATTGAAATCTAAACGTTGAAGTATCTGTTGCCTCTAGATTTGGTGGACGTTAGACTGAGTGGCACTTGGAAGCTTCCAGTCAACAGTCCTTTATCCATTTGTGCACGCAAAGAGATAGGATCTTCTGAGGTGTCCTTTGGCTTCTACAAGGTCCAATTATTGTGAGATGAATAGCTGACCAAGACCTGCACACACAAGCAAGAAGAATGATAGACAGCTGAACTGTCTCTTGTTGTCAGTCAACGTTAGTGTGAATATTCATCAAAATAGTAATGCTATTCTGCTGTTCTAAAAGATGCATAAAAATAGACACGATAATGGACGATATCGTCTGCATGCATGCAGAGATACGTTTAGTCTTCATTAAATGCACAGCTGACAGAAGAATATGTGCGAAGACTTTGACTATTCAACCCGTTGAAAGGATAAGTCATATGTCAATGATTGATATGAAATCGATGCATTTATGACTTATGAAATCGTTATGCAACCAAACAGAAATCGTTGTGAGATATGAAAGAATCGTTGTGATCATTAAGGAAATCATTATGATTACTTAAGAAGTCGATGCGCAAAGCAAATCGTTATGAGAACCAAAGAAATCGAGTGTGATTACTTAAGCAGTCGATGCGCAAAGCAAATCGTTATAAGAACCAAACAAATCGTTACGATTACTTAAGAAGTTGATGCGCAAAGCAAATCGTTATAATATCTGAAGCAATCGTTGCGATAAGCAAATCGTTACGACGTCTGAAGAATCATGCGATAAGCAAATCGTTATGTTAACTAAAGGAATCGTTACGAAAGCAAATCATTACGATAATTAAAGGAATCGTTACGATAGCAAATCGTTGCGATAATTAAAGGAATCGTTACGATAGCAAATCGTTGCGATAACTAAAGGAATCGTTACGAAAGTAAGTCGTTACGATGACTAAAGGAATCGTTACAAGAGCAAGTCGTTACGATGACTAAAGGAATCGTTACGAAAGCCAGTCGTTACGATGACTAAAGGAATCGTTACGAAAGCAAGTCATTACGATGACTAAAGGAATCGTTACAGAGCAAGTCGTTACGATGACTAAAGGAATTGTTACGAAAGCAAGTCGTTACGAGGACTAAAGGAATCGTTACGAAAGCAATCATTATGAGAACAATTCTTTTGAATTCAAACGATGTTTCATTCTATGAAGAATCGAAAAGGCACTTATGAAACTGTATGAGGAAATCGTACAGTTCTACTGTAGTCGTCATAATTTATAAAAGAAACTGAGACTAGAGAATGTACTTAGAGAAATATCATACTTGATCTTAATGTTGCTTTAGTAAGAATAATACTTACCAATTTGCTTGATTTTCCTTGTTATATTTCTTGTGCTCAAGACTTATAGAAAATAGGTTATGACCTTAATCAAGATTTGATAATTATCAACATAACATGGTTTTGTTAATCACCAAAATAGAAATGTGATTAAATTAAATACATTGGGATAGACTGTTCATCATCTTCAGCTAAGAATTTCTGAGTTAGAGTCCAACCTTGGAAATCTCTCAGTCTAATCTTCCTCTAAGAAAGAGTTCTGTCCGGCTGTAGGACTGTTTACAGTAAGCCGGTAAGGCCCGATTTTTCATCTTTGGGTGATTTCTTATGTATGTATAAATGTATGCCTCAATGTATAAACTTTATTGTGCATAGTACTTACTTGTTTACATTGCGTGAATAAGTATTATTTAATGTGGCATTGTAGATTGTATGATATGTTATATATATATATACATATATACATATATATATATATATATATATAATATATATGTGTGTGTGGTGTGTGGTGTGTACATAGAATTTCTGCAGTTTTAAGTTCCTTTCTGGCGGCTAGTTGGCGTCAACATCAGTTGACGTTGACCATAAATCAGCGGCCACATCGATGGACGCCTACTCAAATTGGCGGCTATTGATGTTGACGTTTACCTCCCAGATCTTTGCGATTTCAGATCCGAAAACGCCTCCGGAAATGTTGCCCTTGGTTTGGGAAACCGTTCCCCATGGTAACCCAACCTTACCCCATTTCGTCTCCGACCCTAGCTCATAAACACACCCATCTCCGGCCAGATCTAACCCTTTTGGTTCTTGAGTCAAAACCCTAGTTCTTGGTGCGAAACCCCCATCTTTGAGTTCTGAAATCCGACGATTGAGGCTTCATCCGGTGTTCTACACGACTGAGAGGGCTCTGATCAACCGGGAACGACTTCCCCACACTGGTGTGCAGCAGAAATCAACACAGAACCAGGATTTAGAGGAGATCGTGGACTCTTTGGCTCAGGCCGAGGAGGGCTTCTCCGGCTTAATCGTTGCTTGTGGATTTTCCAAGAGGCAAGTACCCCATCCACATCATTCCTACATGTGTCTAGTAAGTCCTAGGAATTTGTTTGAATTTTATTTCGGTCCTGGATTCCCCAATTTCACCAAGTTTTGCGTTCAGTCTGTGTTTTACACAGACATGAACTTAACGGCGGGATCCCTTTCCGTTAAGATCCTGAGTTGGCGGCACCCTATGTTGCCGTTAACATGAGTAAACGGCCATACTCTTGCCGTTGAGTTCTTCAGGCAAGAACAGTCGACTGTCTGCCTTTATAAGTTTTTTTTTTTTTTATTTCTGCATATGAGGATATATGGTAAATTTTATATGTTTGTAATATGTGTAGTGGAGCATGTTGTGTAATTTCTATAAAATTTCGTTAAGTGTATTATTTATTAAAATTTTGAAATACATGTTAAACAGGTTCTAAATATTGTAAATTACTGTTTATGTTGTCCTTGTGGAATTTAAGTGACACAAATTTTTTGTGGTGCTTAAATCAATGTTAGGGCATATGTTAAAATTTGGGAATTTTCTAGTGACTGTGTAAATTTTAAGATTTTATGAACTGAAAAACAGTAAGTATGCTTAATTAGTGAAGAAATTCTATTAAATGATATGGAAATAGTTAAATCTCTAGAATTTGGCACATGATGAAACTGTTTGTATATGTGTATATAGTCAATTGTGAATCCGAACAATGAAAATCCATGTTAGTTTGGTTATTTTAGTCTTATGTGATTCCACTGTTAGAATTTTCATAATTAGTGTGTAATTCAGAAAATTGCGAAAATTTATATGCATGATGGATAAACTGTAATAGGTTTTTGGTAAATTTTTGTATTGAAATGATGACAGTAGCTATACATTTCAATCTCATGTGTGATATTGATAAATTAAAGTATGTTAATGTGTTGGTATTAAAATCTGCAAGATTCTGCATGATTAGACTTATTTGGAATGTGTAAATTCTGAGAACAGTAGTACCATGCTAGGTAATACTGAAATGTGTAAATGTGTGAGCATGAAATGCCTGTGTTAAAAATTGTGCCTTATGTGTGTGTTAGAAATTAAGAAAAATGTGTAAATGTGCCAATGGGTGACACTGCTACCTTAGAGGGCTGTGGAACCATACTGTGGTAAAGTCCTCACGGGAAGGTTCATAGTGTGTGATGTCCCACGGGCATTGGGATTAAATCATGGAGGCGAACAAGTATCGCTGGTTAGGGTGGAGAGTGCTTCTCCCAGTTCTGCGCAGTAACTAAGATTTATCACTGTAATGCCTAGGTGATAGATATGTGATGTGATTAGTGTGTGTCCTTCTAAAAGGTGGTTTGGACTATGTGTCACGGCATTTAATAAATGTGAACTTGTGTTTAAGTGAAAGTGAATGTGTAAATTGTGAAATTGTGTAAGTGATCATGTGTTAATATGAATTCTTATGACAGCATGTGAATTGATAACTTCATAAATGATTATAATATGTACAAAGCAAAACAACAAACTTTTCATGAGTATAAATGTGTATCCATGTGAACATGATTATAGAATCCATGCTAGAATTGTCTCTTATTTATGTGTACAAACTCCATGTTTAAAATGACTAATGTTTAGCTTGTAAGTGTGTGTGAATGTGGTTAAATGAGCTTAGTTTAATATATTGAAAAGTGTGTAGAAAGCATGTGATAGGCTTTAAGTTATTGAAAATTTTGTATAAGACAATTTCCATGTGTAACATGTGTAGAAATCATGTTTAGGATTTTACTTGAATTAATTGTTAAATCCATGTTTATATGTTATTGCATAGTATGAAAATGTGAAAGTTATGTGATGCATGTAAGTTTAGTGTGTTTGGTGTTACTTGTTGAGTTCTTTTGAACTCACTCTTGCTTCGGCGTACAGGTGCAGAGATTTCTACTTCTTCCGAGGAGATCGTTAGGAGTGACTCGGAGCGGGAGTAGGAGATCTTGTTTTGGATTTGGCGTTGTATTTTTATTTTTCATAAGTATGTAATAAGAGTAGACTTGCTCTACCTTTGGGATTTGTGTACTTATTTAGTGGAAAGTTGTGGACAATGTATTATTCATTTCTCAGTTATGAAAAGTTTAGATTTCTTTTCTTCTTCATATATGGACTGTGAATAGAATGTGGATGATGGAATAAGATGTTACATTTGGCTATTCTTTTCCGCTGTTATATGAATGTATTTATGTATATTTGAGCCTATCGTATAGTTGTTGGGTAAATGTCCCACTGTAGCGGCGTTCATTATATCGATGTGGGTTGATATAACCGTACGGTATAAAGAGGGTCGTTACAAAGCCTCTTCTTGTGTGAAGAGAAGGCCAGTGGGGGTACTGGCAGGTTGTGTCCAGCTGAGGGACTGTTCTCAGTATACCACCCACCTGAGGGTTTAATTTTAGAAGAACCGCACTGGGGTTTGTTCCAGGAGGTTACCTTCTTGACTTTTAATAGAAGTGAGTATCCTTCCTACTCAGAAAGGAAGAGGACTAGTGTCACGCCCCGATGCGGAATATCGGAGCGCGAAGGCAGTTGCAAGAAAAAGGTATAGAGTGAGTACTAGACATCAAACCATTGCACTGAATAATACTAAAGCGAATTCATTTCATTAATACTTTTCAAATGTCTAGTTACAACCACTAATCAGAGCCATTCTATAGGGCCTAATTACATTGCAATAGAAGGAAATAACTAACTACAACTCTAAGATAACATAATGACTCAAGGGTACTCCTAGATTCACTCTTGGTCATTCCCTTCCTCGTGAGTGTATGTGTCATCCTCGGTCTCACCTGAGAACACAACATCAAATAACGTAGGGTGAGCGATAACGCCTAGTAGGACTTAAATCTCAGGTTCAAGCAGGCTTTAAATAATTAGCACATTTAATGGCAGAGTATCTAAAAATAGCAGGTACAAGAGAGTAAAAATATAGCAAGAGATAGCACAACAAGTAACAGGATAGCACAATTGCACGAGATCGAGTATAGCACGAATAGCAGGATGGCCATAGCACAACTAGCACAAGTATAATAATAGCACGACGAGTAAAGCACTTGTTTGTCATTCTAGACATCGAGAGAGTATAGCACATTTTGAGTTTTGATTGTCATATAGATAGTCGAGATAGATAGCACTTGAGTGTAATGCCAAACACTCTGATCATTTAACTCCCATGGGCACTAGCACTTTCGGGCGCACATCCCAGGACCAGATCGGACGCTTTATATATTGCCAGGCATTGGTTATATTGTATCTTTAGACAATCAGTCAATGGTCAATATAGAGTACCAAGAATAGTTAAGAGCACTGGATGAATAGACGAGATAGTAGAGAGAACGTGAATAGACGAGCGAGTAGAGTATAGATGACAGCTAAGGGTACATCACGTAAAACAACGAGTAAACAGACGATAGTAACAGTTGCACAACACGCACACGTCGTATTGGCAGTCAGGTGGAATTCACGATCTTCTCGCTAGCCATGTTATGCACAAGTCCAGAGGTCTGGCGTGATTCAAGGTAAGAGCGAACTTCTAATAGCCGTTTGGATCATATCGATCCCTAAAGGTGTAATGGGTGTTAGGGTACAACCGGCTCGTCGATCATGTGGGAACCCATGATCAGAGGAGACTTACGGAGGCCTTGGGCAAGGGTCACTAGTCCGGTGAAGGAATATCCGACGGAGAGTTCACCACAAGCCAAATAAAGTGTGTATATAAAAACAGGTACTCGACGTTCTAGAGGAATTCTAGAACAGTGGAGCGTCGTTATCGGTATATAAACAACGCAAGAAACGAATACAAGTCCTTTAAAATAGGGAAATTAATATACTTTATTGCAATAAATTACCAGATACATTATGAGATATTTTATGCCAGATTTCAGCCATATATGGATGGTTCATGTGTGTGCATGTGTAAGAGAAATCATAGATATAAAAGAAGTCGTGAATATGTATTTTAAAGCATTCAATATAGCTCCATTTTAAAACAGGTGTTTTTACTGCGTGTATGACTGTTAAATTTTATGGGTTTTCATGAAAAATCCTGTGAACGCGACGTACCCATGTAAGGGTCGCGACAGGGTAATGGTGGAACGCGACAGGGTCCTGTACGGCTCGCGACAGGGCTGTCTACTCAAACAGCCAGAACGCGATAGGGGTTTCGCTTTCGCGTTCAGAACGCGACAAGAGGTTGGTCGCGACGGCCCTGAGAACGCGGCATGTCGAGCCGTCACGTTCTCAGGTACTTCACCTGAGTTCGAGCAAGAAAAATGTTCTACATTGGATTGTGTGCCAACTTGACTGTTGTGGACACATGGTACTTTGAAAAATCATAACTAGTTACATAGTCGATGAAAAATCACGAAACAAGTTGCAAATTAAACTAGACATGTAAGGGTACTTCCAGTAAATCGGAATTAGAGAGAGAGCATGGTTCATACAGGGTTTGAACATGAGCAGGAATGAGTTATTCAGAACATGACACAGAGAGGAAGATCGATTAAATTCGATCAGCATGCTCGATGAAATTTAGGGCTTTTAGGGGCAAAAGATCCCTAACAACATGAAGTATCTACAGTAAACATTTCGTAGCATGGGATCAAGTAAACATAGAGATATGATTCAAACATGATGACTCGGAGTTATCATGTTTGCAGAACTTCTAAAATCAAGAACAAAAGATTGGCTCGATGAAAAATTATGAAACAAGAGGGCTTTTGTTCCTGGTGATTGGAACTACCTATAGATGGATTTGATTTAGTTTTGCTTTGAGAATGCCTACCTTTGACTCGATTTGTTTCTAGGGTTAAAATCTCCAAGAACGAGGAAGAAGCTCCAAGAACTCCTTCTCCCCACGAGATCCTCTCCTCCTTGGCCTCTTCTCCACGTCCAACAACCTTTGGCAACGAGCTAGGGTCGGCAAGAGGGTTTAAGAGATGTATTTATGCATGTATGGGTTCCTATTCCTACTTCTATTCTAATTTCTCTTTAATTATGAGATTTCCTAACTCCAACCTTCCTTTCTTGCTTTCCAACCTCTATTTAGGTTAGGATGGGATCTAAATTAGTGCTAAATCATAAGGGGTAGGTTTAGGAATCCAATTCCAACTCTTATTACCTCTTTTAATGCTTAAAGAGTCCTTTTCTATTTAGGAGATATTAAGACTCCGAATTTAGGATATTTTCTTTTTATTTACTATTTGTAAATTCATATTTTGACCAAATAAGTTCTAGAGGATCCATTAAGCAAAGCCCATTACTCTTTTCCAATTAATGGGTTTTATTTAATGCTCTTTTCATTGAATATCCCTTTAGCTTAGTTTTTAATTCATTATTTAAATTTTTATTTTTCTCAAAAATTCAGGTTGCTACAACTAGCATGGAGCTTGGGGTTGTATATCATTGGGGGGATTGTACCTCGGTTAGTGAAATCCCAAGATTTTGCTTGGGGACTGGATGTAGGTCTTCCTTCTGTGAAGTACCGAACCAGGATAAAAATCCTTGTGTGCTTTGTGTGATTGTCTATTTGCTTCAGCACTACTACTCTTTATCTTACACTATCACATAACTAACTAAAATTTTAGTTGTAATAATTTGTGTGTTAAGTTTATGTTTTATGCAGAAAATCTATTCACCCCCCCCCTCTAGATAGATTGTGTAAGGCCCTCGAAATTTTTGCATTATTTGTATTGCATGTGAATACTTCATGGTTGTGTATGTATGTATGTGAATATCTATGTAAGTACTAGTTAGTATACTATTTCATGCATGTGTATAGATTAGATGTAAATAGTGTATGAATTGTATGGTGATAGTATGTACATGATAGTATATATATGGCACATATATAGGTATAAGTTGTGCATGGTTTCTGCATGTTTTGAGTTCTGGCCGAAGGCCAACTTGGCGTCAATATCAATGGACGTTTGTGTTGTGTCGGCGTCAACCTTATGGACGCCAACACTAAATCCAGCGTCCAGCGATGTGGACGTTAATTTCTCTGACCTGCATGCGTTGCAGAGCCCAGATTTTCGGGAGCAAGCTAGCTCACCCATTGGGGAGCTGTCCCCAACGGTCTGAAAGGGTTCACATCAACCCTGCGGGATGGGAGAGACCTCTCTCCTATATCTGAACCCGAGTTGAACCCTAAAACCCCTCTCTTGACCTCTTTTGAGAGATAGAGAAAAACCCTAGCTGTTGTGAGCAAAACCCCACCTTTGCAACCTTAATCCGGCGATCTGAAGCTTGATCCGGCCATCTACCACGACAAGGAGGTAGCTGGAACATCGAGGAAGGCATCCCCGACCTCGACCTGCTGTGGAGCTTGCTCAAGAACCGGAGGAAGGCTTTCTTGGAGCTTCTTGGGACTGCCCAAGGAGAGCTTCACCGCCACCTTTGATCCTTCTGGAGATTTTTTAAAGGCAAGTAACCTACACACATCGTCCCTGTATATGTCTAGTAGGGTTTTCTTATTTTTACACATTTTTCCTCTTGTCCTAGATCCCCCATTCTTCTTGTTATTTGGAGTTCGGTCTGTGTTTCTGCACAGACAGGAACTTGGCGTGAATGTCTTGACGCCAAGATCTCCAGTGTGCATCCAGCGATCTTGCCGTCCATCTTCTTGAACGGGCAGACACTGCCGCCAAGTTCTTCAGTGCATAACAGTGAACTGTTCTGACTTAATAATTATTTTCCGGACTTTGACGCATGAGGATATAGTGTAATTTTTATATGTTATGTAAAATAGCTAATGTGATGTGTGTGTAAATTTCTGTGATTTTCTGTGGATGGCATAAATTGTTGGATTTATTGAAATAAATGTTGGGGAAAAAGGGTTATGCATGATTACCTACTGTCTATATGATTTCTGAAGAATTAATTCCTGGATTTTTCTACCCCATGTGTATGTGTGTCAGTTATACCCTGAAAATTTGAGAAATTATTCATGTTCTTATGATTTACTGTAATTACTGCAATGGAAATAGGAAGTATGAGTAGGATTTCCAAAAATCCACAGTAAATTGTATATTGTGAAATAAATTCGGGAAAAATTTCTATGACAACATATATGATAGATTCAGATCTGTGAATTGTCAAATCTGAGATTCGGGTTATGTTCCATGACAAGTTGAAATATGAATGGCATGCAACTGAATGTTTTAATTTCTATATATGCAATATGAGTCAGAAAAATGTGAAAATTGTCATGCGAAATCATAAATCTGTAATCAGCGTGTGGTTAAATTTCCAAGTCATTTGGACAACTATACAATGAAATATAAATTTTCCATGCAAAAATGTGAAATTAACTCATGCCATTGTAAAATGATTAATTTCTGTGTAATCCAACCTGATTGTGAAACTTCCTGAATGTTAATTTCTGTCATCAGTAGTGGCATGTTTAGGGGAAAAGAGAGTCATGTTGTGATGGAGAGAATGAATGAGATGTGAGTGTCAAGCGTAAAAGCATGTGTTAAAATCGGTAAATGTGAAATGTGTAAGATTGTGCCAAGTGTGATACTGCTTCCATAGAGGGCTGTGGAACCGTACCATGGAAAAGTCCCCATGGGAAGGTTCAATGTGTTGTGATCCTAAGGGCATTAGGATGAAATCCTGGAGGTGGACAAGTACCACTGGTTAGGGTGGAGACTTGTTCTCCCGATCTGCGCAGTCCAAGAGTCGTCACTATATTGCCTAGGTGACGTCTATGTGTATGTGATGTGATGTGTCCTCTATGGTAGTGGACTATGTGTCCGGCACTAAAGTGTAATATGTGAAAATGTGAATGTGTTCATGTGTAAAGTGAGAATGTGAACATGTGAAAATGTGAATGTGTAAAGCGTGAAGTAGGTGAATAAGAAATTGTGTAAATTTGTGAAACAAAAGTGAGGATGTTGAAATGAAATCCAGATATAATGATCTGAAATCATGTTAAAACAGCAATATAAATGTGTATAATCATGTCCTGCATGTGTACAATGCGTAGAATCCATGCTAGGGATAATCCTTACTTATGTGTAAACCATTCCATGTATGTTTACCCTCACGTTGTGGTTGAATGAGAATGTAGCTTTCATGTGTAGATTGTAAGATGTTAAACCATGCCAAAACAGCAAGTTTAAAGCATGCAAAATGGTTATGTGCATGTGTAAGAATGAGTAGTAACCATGTTAGAAAATGTCTCTTCATGTATGTAAGCTAATCATGCTAGATTGCTTTCATGTTTAGCTTAATTGAAAGTAGAACTTTCATGTGTTGGAATGATTAGAGAGCATGATAGGAGATTTTAATTTAGGAAATCTGAAAGCATGAATCATGTGTTTTATTAGTAGAATTACCCTGATAGGTTGTTAATTTCAATGTCACGCATGCTACATGTTGTGTCTTGTAAATGTGTATGTAAAAACCTGCTATGATATGTGCATGGATGATAGATGTAGTGTTATTTGCTGTGTCTTTTAGACTCATTATTGCTTCGGCGTACAGGTGTAGTAGGTGACACACCTTTGGAGGAGACTGTGGAGAGCGACTCCGAGCGCGGGGAGTAGCTAGCTTGGTGGAGCTTAGTTGTGACATTTTGACATTTGATGTATGTAATTGAGACATTGTATTAGAATTATCATGTAAACTTGGACAAACTATGGGATTTATCTTAGCACTTCCTTTACATGGATTATGTGGACTTTAGCTCTTTAATTTCAATCGATTCATGTATGTTAAATGTGGATGATGAATGAAATGAAGACAGTGGTTCTTTTACTTCCGCTACTTTGTTCTTATATTCACGTGTATCTCAGCTGAAGTTATTGTTGGGTAAATGTCCCACTGTGGCAACGTTCACTATACCGACGTGGGTTGGTATAACTGTACCGGTATAATGAGGGTCGTCGCAGAGATTGGTATCAGAGAGACCGGTTGAGATTGCACATGAATATACATAAGTCATCATCTTCATTACATGCTAAGTCTACATAGGAATGTCCACATGTGTAGAATGATTAATAATGAATGAAAAATAGATAAAAAATGGTTAGGAAATAAATTAAAGTAGCTCTAATGATGGCTGAAATTTATTACAGCCATGGCTTCGAGAGGTAGGCGTGGCGGAGCGCCGGACCGTGAGGACAAGCCGAGACGTGAGGAGCGGGCGGAGCAGCAGGCCCCGGCACCGCAAGGTCCTATACTTCCCCCACCGCCGCCTGTGGATTATGGAGTATTCATGCAAGGTCTGGTGCAAGCCATGCAGACGCAGGCTCATACCCAGGCAGCACTCCAGGCACAGTTGGAGGCTCAGGTTAGACTAATAAAATGATTAATAGTCGTTTTATTAATTATACGATATTGGTTGATTGTGTATTGCTTGCTGTGTATTGTAGCAGGCTCAAGTACCAGCTCAGGACCATGGTGGACCTTCTACCATGGAAAGATTCAAGAGGATGCTGCCACCCTCTTTTAAGGGGGAGAGCGACCCATTGTTGGCAGAAAGCTGGATGAGGGAGATAGAAAAGATCTTCGAGCCATCAGGTGTGCAGATGAGGATAAGGTCACATTAGCCACCTACATGCTACAGGTATGCTTTAGTTTATATACTTGTATGTTTTGTTAAGTTAGATTGTTTAGATGGTGTTATGAGCGGTGTACTGCAGGAAAGAGCGGATGTATGGTGGGCTTCATTGCTGTGTACCCGGTTCGAGGATGGAGCTATTGATGTTGCTTGGGACGAGTTCGTGAGGCTCTTTCGGGCCAAGTTCGTCCCCGAGCATATTCAAGATCGGATGGAGCAGGAGTTCCTCTCTTTGGCTCAAGGCTCCATGATCGTGCTAGAATATGAGGCAAGATTTTCTGAACTCTCTAAATATGCACCTCATATCATGGCAGATGAGCGCAGGAAGACAAAGAAGTTCGTGATGGGCCTGAAGCCATCACTGAGGACGAGGCTCGTGGTGTTTGACCACCGCACTTTGGATGAGGCCCTCAGCGCTGATTATAGACAGGAGGGTGAGATGGAGCAATACCTTGAAGAGAAGAAGGCTTCGCAGAAGAGACCTGCAGCTACGTTCCAGCGACAAGACAAGAAGAAAGCGGTGTACGAGACACAGCAGCGATCAGTGGCAGTCGGCAGTACTCAGGTACCTTCTGTACGTTCCCCTGGTGTGAAGAAGGAGTGTCCCCATTGCGGGAAGACACACAGTGCTTCCGAATGTTGGATGATTACGGGAAAGTGCTTGAAGTGCGGAAGCAGTGACCACAAGATCAAAGATTGTCCAAGACTTCAGCAGGAAATCCAGTGTGGAACGCCAGCCCCAGCAGTAGCGGCAGCATCGCCAGCTACAAGAAGACCAGGAAGGCCTCGAGCCCTAGCTCGAGTGTTTGCTTTAGCATGCGAGGAAGCCGAGCAGGCGGATCATGTCACCGAAGGTACAGTTTTACTTCTAGGTGTGCACGCTCGGGTTTTGTTTGATACGGGTGCTACTCACTCGTTCATTTTCGACCTGTTCGCTAGGCAGTTAGCCCTAGAGTCAGTTGTAGAGTCTGAGGATTTAGAGGTCCCTTTGGCTGTGCACACCCTGTGGGTACTGTATCGACTAGGAAGTGCATTCCGTCGCTACCTGTGTGCATTGAGGATAGAGTCCTAGAAGGGTGTTTCTTTTGCTAAAGATGAAGGATTTTGATGCTATTCTTGGTTTGGATTGGATAGAGGAGCACTATGCGTTAGTGGATTGTCGTCGGAAGAGGATTGTTTTCCGCATTCCTGGTGAGGATGAGTTCTCTCACCCCTTGCTAAGGAACTTGGCGGGAAAGATGGTCATCTCTGCCATGAAGGCGATGCGCATGGTAAACAAGGGTTGTGACGCTTTTCTTGCCAGCGTGGTACTAGTGCCAGAGGCTGATGAGTCACCTACTCTTGCAGAGATTGAGATAGTGCAGGATTTTCCAGACGTCTTTCCTGATGAATTGTCTAGTTTGCCACCAGATAGAGAGATAGAGTTTACCATAGAGTTGCTTCCGGGCACCTCTTCTATCTCGAAGGCTCCATATCGGATGGCACCTGCGGAGTTAGCCGAGTTAAGGAGGCAGTTGCAAGAGTTGCTAGATAAGGGATTTATTCGTCCTAGTGTTTCCCCTTGGGGCGCACTTGTATTATTCGTCAAGAAGAAAGACGGGTCACTTAGGTTATGCATTGACTACAAGAAGCTGAACCAAGTGACTGTGAAGAACAGGTATCCCTTACCTCGTATTGATGATTTGTTTGACCAGTTGCGAGATGCATCAGTCTTTTCTAAGATTGATCTGCGATCTGGTTATCATCAGTTGAGGATTCAGAGTGAGGATGTCTCCAAGACGGCGTTTAGAACCCGTTATGGACATTATGAGTTTTTGGTCCTTCCTTTCGGATTGACCAATGCCCCTGCAACGTTCATGGATCTCATGAACCGAGTGTTTAGGCCTTATCTAGATAGTTTTTTTGTAGTGTTTATTGATGATGTGTTGGTCTACTCTCCGGACGAGGCCACACACCGTCAGCATTTGAGGGTAGTGTTAGAGGTTCTTCATGAGCACAAGCTGTATGCTAAGTTCAGCAAGTGCGATTTTGGTTGCGCGAGGTTCATTTCTCGGGCATGTTATCTCCGATGCTGGTGTAGCAGTTGATCCAGCAAAGGTCCAGGCAGTTATGGATTGGGAGGTTCCCAAGACCCCTTCGAAGATTCGTAGTTTTTTGGTTTAGCTGGTTACTATCGGCGATTTATTGAGGGATTTTCATCCATCGCCGCCCCATTGACTCAGCTCACCAGAAAGGGAGTGAAGTTTGTTTGGTCTGAGAATGTGAGAGTAGTTTTCAATTGCTGAAGACTAAGCTCACGTCAGCCCCGGTGTTAGTCTTACCGAGCGGTGTAGAAGGTTTTGCTATCTACACGGATGCATCTCGGATTGGTTTAGGCTGTGTGCTAATGCAGCAAGAAAGGGTAGTGGCTTATACTTCTCGTCAGTTGAAGGAGCATGAGAAGAACTATCCGACTCATGACTTGGAGCTTGCAGCAGTGGTTCATGCACTAAAAATCTGGAGGCACTATCTTTATGGTGTCAGATTTGTGTTTACCGACCACAAGAGCTTGAGGTATCTTTTCTCCCAAAAGGAATTAAACCTGAGGCAGAGAAGATGGATTGAGTTCTTAAAGGACTATGACTTCGACCTTCAATATCACCCTGGAAGGTGAATGTCATAGCGGATGCTCTGAGTAGAAAGAGGCCATCTCTCCAGTAGGATTGGAAGATGTTGGAAGATGCGGCTTGCGCGTTGACTGAGTTAGAGCCATCGCTATGTCAGGCTTTGTAGCTCAGTTATCCCTTAGGTCCTCGATTTTGGATGAGGTGATCGAGCAACAGAAAGCCGACCCTAGACTCTTAGAGTTAGTGGGCAAGGAAGCATTGCTCGAGATGAGGACGGTGTGATTAGATTCCATCACCGTGTTGTGTCCCTGATTTGGTAGATGTTCGTGAGCATGTGTTAGCAGAGGCTCATAGATCACGATTCTCTATTCATCCGGGTAACACTAAGATGTACCAGGATTTGAAGAGATCATTTTGGTGGTCCGGTATGAAGGATGTAGCGGATTATGTGTCTAGATGTTTGGTGTGTTAGCAAGTGAAGGCCGAGCGACAGCGACCATCCGGCCTTATGCAAAGGATGGAGATCCCAGTGTGGAAGTGGGAAGCTGTCACTATGGACTTTGTTTCGGGTTTGCCTCGATCTAGAAGGGGCAATGACTCGATTTGGGTAGTTGTAGATAGATTCTCGAAGACTGCTCATTTCTTGCCTATGAAGAAGAGGCAGTCAATAGTAGAGAGTTAGCTAGATTGTATGTTAGCAGTATCATTAGATTGCATGGTGTGCCGAAGTCGATCATTTCGGATCGAGATCCGAGATTCACTTCGAGGTTGTGAAGGGTCTTCAGGATGCTTTAGGATTGGAGCTGAAGCTCAGTTCGGCGTTTCATCCCCAGACTGATGGACAGTCCGAGAGGACTATCCAGACGCTCGACGATATGTTGAGAGCGTGTGTTTTGGATTGGAAGGATGATTGGGAGCGTCATTTACCTCTAGTGGAGTTCGCATACAACAACAGCTTTCATGCGAGTATTGGTATGGCTCCATTTGAGGCGTTGTATGGTCGGCCCTGCAAATCCTTTATGTTGGGAGGAGACCGGTGATAGGCAGTTGATCGGTCCGTAGTTAGTTCAGGAGACTTCGGATAAGATCCAGCTTATCAGGAAGAGGCTTGTTGCGGTTCAGGATAGGCAGAAGAGCTATGCCGACAACAGGAGGAAAGATTTGGAGTTCGAGGTGGGTGATCATGTCTTCTTGAAGATATCACCTACTCGAGGAGTTGTCAGATTTGGCAGGCATAGTAAGTTAAGCCCTAGATTCATTGGCCCATATGAGATTCTCAGACGTTTTGGCAGCGTGGCATATGAGCTAGCATTACCCCCAGCTTTGGCTAGTGTTCATCCCGTCTTCCACGTTTCGATGCTCAGGAAGTATGTCCGAGATCCATCTCATGTGATTAGTCATGAGCCAGTGGAGATTCAGCCAAATCTGTCGTATGTCGAGCACCAGTAGCTATTCTTGAGCGGAAGGTTCAGCATCTCCGGAACAAGAGTATTGCGTCGGTGAAAGTTCTCTGGCGGAACTTCTCGCGAGAGGAGGCTACTTGGGAGCTTGAGGACGCGATGAAGAAGAAGTATCCCCTTTTGTTTGAGAAGTGTCGTTCTAACTTCGAGGACGAAGTTTCTTTAAGGGAGAGAGGGTGTAAGGCCCTCGAAATTGTTGCATTATTTGTATTGCATGTAAATACTTCATGGTTGTGTATGTATGTATGTGAATATCTACGTAAGTACTAGTTAGTATACTATTGCATGCATGTGTATAGATTAGATGTAAATAGTGTATGAATTGTATGGTGATAGTATGTACATGATAGTATACATATGGCACATATATAGGTATAAGTTGTGCATGGTTTCTGCATGTTTTTGAGTTCTGGCCGAAGGCCAACTTGGCATCAATATCAATGGACGTTTGTGTTGTGTCGACGTCAACCCTATGGACACCAACACTAAATCCAGCGTCCAGCGATGTGGACGTTAATTTCTCTGACCTGCATGCGTTGCAGAGCCCGGATTTCCGGGAGCAAGCTAGCTCACCCATTGGGGAGCTGTCCCCAACGGTCTGAAAGGGTTCACATCAACCCTGCGGGATGGGAGAGACCTCTCTCCTATATCTGAACCCGAGTTGAACGCTAAAACCCCTCTCTTGACCTCTTTTGAGAGATAGAGAAAAACCCTAGCTGCTGTGAGCAAAACCCCACCTTTGCAACTTTAATCCGGCGATCTGAAGCTTGATCGGCCATCTACCACGACAGGAGGTAGCTGGAACATCGAGGAAGGCATCCCCGACCTCGACTGCTGTGGAGCTTGCTCAAGAACCCGGAGGAAGGCTTTCTTGGGAGCTTCTTTGGACTGCCCAAGGAGGGCTTCACCGCCACCTTGATCCTTCTGGAGATTTTGAAAGGCAAGTAACCTACACACATCGTCCCTGTAGATGTCTAGTAGGGTTTTCTTATTTTTACACATTTTTCCTCGTGTCCTAGATCCCCCATTCTTCTTGTTATTTGGAGTTCGGTCTGTGTTTCTGCACAGACAAGAACTTGGCATCAATGCCTTGACGCCAAGATCTCCAGTGTGCGTCCAGCGATCTTGCCGTCCATCTTCTTGAACGGCCAGACACTGCCGCCAAGTTCTTCAGTGCAGAACAGTGAACTGTTCTGACTTAAGTAATTATTTTCGGGACTTTGACGCATGAGGATATAGTGTAATTTTATATGTTATGTAAAATAGCTAATGTGGTGGGTGGAAATTTCTATGATTTTCTGTGGATGGCATAAATGTTGGATTTATTGAAATACATGGTGGGGAAAAAGGGTTATGCATGATACCTACTGTCTATATGATTTCTGAGGAATTAATTGCCCTGGATTTTTCTACCCCATGTGTATATGTGTCAGTTATACCCTTAAAATTTGAGAAATTATTCATGTCATATGATTTACTGTAATTACTGCAATGGCAATAGGAAGTATGAGTAGGATTTCCAAAAATCCACAGTAAATTGTATTTGTGAAATAAATCGGGGAACAATTTTTATGACAACATATATGATAGATTCAGATCTTGAATTGTCAATTTGAGATTCGGGTTATGTTCCATGACAAGTTGAATTATGAATGTCATGCAACTGAATGTTTTAATTTCTGTAAATGTAATATGAGTCAAAAAATGTGAAATTTTGCATGCGAAATCATAAACCTGTAATCAGCATGTGGTTAACTTTCCAGGTCATTTGGACAACTATACAATGAATATAAATTTTCCATGCAAAAATGTGAAATTAACGCATGCCATTGTGAAATGATTTAATTTCTGTGTAATCCAACCTGTTTGTGAAACTTCCTGAATGTAATTCTGTCATCAGTAGTGGCATGATTAGGGGAAAACAGAGTCATGTTGTGATGGAGAGAATGAATGAGATGTGAGTGTCATGCGTATAAAAGCATGTGTTAAATCGGTAAATGTGAAATGTATAAGACTGTGCCAAGTGTGATTGTGACGACCCACGTTATGCCGGTACGGTTGTACCAACCCACGTCGGCACGACGAAGATCACCACAGCGGGACATTGACCCGACACTAACAATGATTGAGATGCACACAAATATAGATACAGAGTCGCGGAAGTAAAGGACTAACTGTCATCACATTCATCATCCCCCATTTAACATACATAATCCATATAGCAATTAAAAGACTAAACTTTCATAATTGAAATTAAACCAAAAACATTGTCCACAAGATTAAAGTTCTACATTTAAACATAATTGTCCACAATTACAAAATGATAACTCTAATACAAATCCCAATTTACATACTATGAAACAAAAAGGGCACAACGAAGACTCCGCCAACTAATCTCCGCGCTCGGAGTCACTCTCCACGGTCTCCTCCAAAGGTACCGGGTCACCAACTAAACCTGTACGCCGAAGCAAGTAATGAGTCTAAAAGACTCAGCAAGTAACTCCATACACATCATTCATGCATACATCACAGTAGGTTCCACTAATTCAATTTGCAAGGCAACATACAACATGCTTGAACATTAATAAGAGACAACCTATCATGGTAATTCTACCAAATCAAAACATGGTACATGGTTTAAGATGTTTCAAATAACACTTCCTATCACATGCTTTCTACTCATTAATCATATGAAGACTACACTCCCAATTTGACTATAACATGTTAGCAATTACATGGAACTAGAAATATCATAGCATGAATTATCGTCTCACACTCTAACACATTCACTTCACATGGTTACACATTCCCATATTTCACAGGTTCATTTTTCAAGCATTTCACATGTACTATGTTCACATTCTAACATAACGGTTCACATGATTTCACATTTACATTTGCATGCTCACATATATACACAATTTACACATGTTACATATACACATTTTACACATGTTCACATATACACATTTTACACATGTTCACATATACACATTTTACACATGTATATACACATTTTACACATGTTCAATATACACATGTTCACATTTACACATTCACAATTATTTGCCGTGAACATAGTCCAAACCACCACTAGAAGGACACATCACATACACATAACACATAGCACATCACCTAGGCAATACAGTGATGACTCTTGGCACTGCGCAGACCGGGAGAACAGTCTCCACCCTAACCAGTGGTACTTGTCCACCTCCAGGATTTCATCCTAATGCCCTTAGGATATCTTAACACATTGAACCTTCCCATGGGGACTTTCCATGGTACAGTTCCACAGCCCTCTATGGAAGCAGTGTCACACACGGCACATTTACACATACACATTCCGATTAACACACGTTTTATATGATATTCACACTTTCTTATTTACGCACATGGTTCTGTTCATCCTAGCATGAGCCACTAATAACAGAAATCTAGCATTTAGTAGCTCTCATGGATTAATTGGAACAACCTCATTTAACCTTAATCATGGTACATGTATTTATAACTCACTTTCACATGGAAACCTCATAGTGTAGGCTACTGTTATCAAATTTTCCTGAAAATTTAACACATGCTGTTTTCGGGTATAATAACACACATACAAATTTTCACATTTTTCTGAATTCACATGTATTTATAGAAATTGAAACACCCAGTTTCATGCCCTTCATAAACTAAGTTAACATAGAACATGACATGGATTTCAGATTTGATCATGCACAGTCATGAATCACACAATACATATTGGCACAAGAAATTTTCCCAGATTATTGCATGACACAAAATTTACTATGAATTATTCATTAACTACTCATGCTTCCATTCCCATTACAGAAATTTCAGTAATTCACATAGCCATGTAAAAATCCTCAAATTTTCAGGGCATGGACTGATACATATAGACATGTTTCATAAAAATCTACAGCATTAATTCCTCATAAATCATAGGAACAAAATTAAACATGCATAATATCCTCCTTACACATGCCTTTCAATAATTCTAATAAATTATGCCATTCACAGAAAAATACAGAAATTTTCACACACATCACAGTATCTATTTTACATAACATTAAAATTTACATTATATCCTCATGCGCCAAAGTCGGGTATTAAAGATATAGGGCAGAACAGTTCACTGTTCTGTCAAGAAGAACTTAACGGCATACTCTGGCGTTCACCAGAGTTGGCGGCAACATCGTTGGCCGCTGACTCAAGATCTCAACGGCAATAGATCTTGCCGTCAAGTTCGGACCTGTGCAAAAACACAGTCCGAGCTCTAAGAATGGTGAAGCAGGGGATCCAGGACACGAGGAAAATCCATAAAAATGATAAAAACCTCCTAGACACATACATGGACAAGGTGCAAGGGTTACTTGCCTTGGAAAAAACTCCTAAAGGGATCAAAATGGTTGGAGAAGCTCTCCTTGGGCAGTCCCAAGAAGCCTCCAAGATGCCTCCACTCCGGCTTCTGTGATGCTCCCCTCTGAAATCCGGGGCTGGGGATGCGTAGTCGGATGTGTTTTCTCCTCCTTGTCGAAGTAGATCGCCAGGAAGAGCCTTGGATCGCCGGATCAAAGCTCTCAAACTCAGGTTTTCTCACAGCTCACTAGGGTTTTTGTTTTCTCTTTGCAAAGAGCCAAGAGAGCTCTAGAGGTTGCAACAAGGGCTCTCTTAGAGGGGACCCTCTCACCCCACGCAAGAGGTTCGGTTGGAAGGCCAAGGAGCCGTTGGGGGAGTGGTTGCCACGCCCATCAAGCATGGCACACCATGCTGCTGCGGACTGGCCTGTCAGGATGTAGACGTCCACCGATAAGGCCGTCTACTTACTGATAGACGTCCACCGATTTGGACGTTAACAATAAGTGAACGTCCATTCATGTTGACGTCGACTAACCCTTCGGCCAGAACCCAAAACCATGCAAAACCTAATTTCTCCTAAGTTCATGCATGCAATACATAGGGTGTAATGTACACACTCATTATGCCACGAAATCCACCGATAAATATACAACTAAGTATATACATACATTCATAAGTACACCAGCTAAAGTATGCATAATACTTATATGATAATGCATATACATATAAAGCATAAAATTACACATAATAAAATAATAAGGACAAAATTTGAGGGCCTTACACCCTTCCCCCTTAAAGAAACTTCGTCCTCGAAGTTAGAACGACACTACTCGAACAAAAGGGGAAACTCTTCTTCATCGCATCCTCAAGCTCCCACGTAGCCTCCTCACGTGAGAAGTTCCGCCATAGAACTTCACCGACGCGATACTCTTGTTCCGGAGATGCTGCACCTTCCGGTCAAGAATGGCTACCGGTTGCTCGACATACGAAGATCTGGCTGGATCTCCACTGGCTCATGACTAATCACATGAGACGGATCTCGGACATACTTCCTGAGCATAGATACGTGGAATACCGGGTGAACACTAGCCAAAGCCGGGGGTAAAGCTAGCTCGTACGCCACATTGCCCAAACGTCTGAGAATCTCATATGGGCCAATGAATCTAGGGCTTAGCTTGCTATGCCTGCCAAATCTGACAACACCTCGAGTAGGCGATATCTTCAAGAAGACATGATCGCCAACCTCGAACTCCAAATCCTTTCTTCTGTTGTCGGCATAACTCTTCTGCCTATCCTGTGCCGCAACAAGCCTTTTCCTGATAAGCTGAATCTTATCCGAAGTTTCCTGAACCAACTCCGGTCCGATCAACTGCCTATCACCAGTCTCCTCCCAACATAAAGGAGATCTGCAGGGCCTACCATACAACGCCTCGAATGGAGCCATACCGATACTAGCATGAAAGCTGTTGTTGTATGCGAACTCCACGAGAGGTAAATGACGCTCCCAATCATCCTTCCAATCCAGAACACACGCTCTCAACATATCCTCGAGCGTCTGTATAGTCCTCTCGGACTGTCCATCGGTCTGGGGATGAAACGCCGAACTGAGCTTAAGCTCCGAACCTAACGCATCTTGAAGACCCTTCCACAATCTCGAAGTGAATCTCGGATCTCGATCCGAAATGATCGACTTCGGCACACCATGCAATCTAATGATACCACTAACATACAATCTAGCAAAACTCTCTACTGACTGCTTCTTCTTCATAGGCAAGAAGTGAGCAGTCTTCGAGAATCTATCTACGACTACCCAAATCGAGTCATTGCCCATTCTAGATCGAGGTAAACCCGATACGAAATCCATAGTGACAGCTTCCCACTTCCACACTGGGATATCCATCCTCTGCATAAGGCGGATGGTCGCTGCCGCTCGGCTTCACTTGCTGACATACTAGACATCTAGACACATAATCCGCAACATCCTTCTTCATGCCGGACCACCAAAATGATCTCTTCAAATCTTGATACATCTTGGTGTTACCCGGATGAATAGAGAATCGCGATCTATGAGCCTCCGCTAACACATGCTCACGGACATCTACCACATCGGGGACACAAACACGGTGCTGAAATCTAATCACACCGTCCTCATCACGAGCAATGCCCGCCTTACCTACTAACTCTAACAATCTAGGATCGGCTTTCTGCTGCTCAATTACCTCATCCAAGACTGAGGATCTAAGGGATAGCTGAGTTACAAAAGCCTGACTCAGCGATGGCTCTAACTCGGTCATAGAGCATGCTGCATCCTCCAACATCTTCCAATCCTGCTGGAGCGAAAACTCTTCCTACTAAGAGCATCCGCTACGACATTCGCCTTTCCAGGATGATACTGAAGGTCGAAGTCATAGTCCTTCAAGAATTCAATCCACCTTCTCTGCCTCAGGTTTAATTCCTTTTGGGAGAAAAGATACTTCAAGCTCTTTGGTCGGTAAACACCTCAAATCTGACACCATAAAGATAGTGCCTCCAGATCTTTAGTGCATGAACCACAGCTGCTAACTCCAAATCATGAGTCGGATAGTTCCTCTCATGCTCCTTCAACTGACGAGAAGCATAAGCTACAACCCGCTCACACTGCATGAGTACACAGCCTAAACCAATCTGAGATGCGTCCGTATAAATGGCAAAGCCCTCTAGACCACTAGGCAATACCAATACCGGAGCAGAAGTAAGCTTAGCCTTCAATAGCTGAAAGCTACGCTCACAGCCCTCAGACCATACGAACTTCTCACCCTTCGGGTCAGCTTTGTCAAGGGGGCGGCGATGGATGAGAAACCCTCAATGAATCGCCGATAATAACCAGCTAACCCAATAAAACTACGAATCTCCGAAGGGGTCCTGGGAATCTCCCAATCCATAACTGCCTGGACCTTTGCTGGATCAACAGCTACACCCGCGCCGGAGATAACATGCCCGAGGAAATGAACCTCGCGCCCCAAAATCGCACTTGCTGAATTTTGCATACAGCTTGTGCTCACGGAGAACCTCTAAGACTACCTCAAATGCTGACGATGTGTGGCCTCATCCGGAGATAGACCAATACATCGTCAATAAACACTACGACAAAACTATCTAAATACGGACTAACACCCGGTTCATGAGATCCATGAACGCTGCAGGGGCGTTTGTCAATCCGAAGGGAAGAACTAAGAACTCATAATGTCCATAACGGTTTAAATGCCGTCTTGGACACATCCTCACTCCTAATCCTCAACTGATGATAACCAGATCGCAAGTCAATCTTGGAAAAGACTGATGCCTCTCGCAACTGGTCAAACAAATCATCAATCCGAGGTAAGGGATACCTGTTCTTCACAGTCACTTGGTTTAGCTTCCTATAATCAATGCACAACCGAAGTGACCCGTCTTTCTTCTTGACGAACAATACAGGTGCGCCCCAAGGGGAAACACTAGGGCGAATAATCCCTTATCAAGCATTCTTGCAATTGCTTCCTAACTCGGCCAACTCTGCAGGTGCCATCCTATAAGGGCCTTCGAGATAGGAGAGGTGCCTGGAAGCAACTCTATAGTGAACTCTATCTCCCTATCCGGTGGCAATCCAGACAAGTCATCGGGAAGACATCTGGAAAGTCCTGCACCACATCGATCTCTGCAAGGTCAGTGACGAACCAGCACGGGTACCAGCATAACGCTGGCAAGAAATGCGTCACATCCCTTGTTCACCATGCGCATCGCCTCATGGCAGAGATAACTAACTTTCCCGCTAAGTTCTTTGGCAATGGATGAGAGAACTCGTCCTCACCAGGAATGCGGAAAACAATCTTCTTCCTACGACAATCTACTAACGCATAATGCTCCTCTAGCCAATCCAGACCAAAATGCAATCATAGTCCTTCATCTTTAGCAAGAAGAAGCACCCATCTAAGGAATCTATCATCAATGCACACAGGGTAACGACGGAATGCACTTCCTAGTCGATACGTACCCGCAGGGGTGTGCACAGACAAAGGGACCTCTAACTCCTCAGACTCTATGCCTGACTCTAGGGCTAACTGCCTAGCGAACCGCTCGGAAATGAACGAAGTGAGTAGCACCGTATCAACAAAACCCGAGCGTGCACCCCGAAAAGTTAAAACTGTACCTTCGGTGACAGCTCCGCCTGCTCGGCGTCCTCACGACGCTAACGCAAACACTCGAGCCGGGGCTCGAGGCCTCCTGGTCGTCCTGTCGCTGGCGCTGCTGCTGCTACTGCTGGAACTGGCGCTCCTCGCTGAGCTCCTGCTGGAGTCTTGGGGCAATCCTTGATCTGTGGTCGCTGCTCCCACACTTTAGGCATTTGCCCGCTATCATCCAACATTCCATACCACCATGTGCCTTCCGCATGAGGGCACTCCTTCTGCAACCAGAGGAATGTAAGAAGGTACCTGAGTGCTGCCGACTGCTACTGGGTACTGCGGTGTCTGGTACACTGCCTTCTCTTGTCCTGCCGCTGAAACGGGGCCGCGGGCCTTTCTGAGAAGCCTTCTTTCTTCAAGGTACTGCTCCATCTCGCTCTCCTGCCTGCACGCTGCGCTAAGGGCCTCGTCCAAGGTGCGATGGTCAAACGCTACGAGCCTCGTCCTCAGTGATGGCTTAAGGCCCATCACGAACTTCTTTGCCTTCCTGCGCTCATCAGCAACTATTGGGTGCATACTTAGAAAGTTCAGCAAACCTTGCCTCATATGCGAGCACAGTCATGGAGCCTTGAGTTAAAGAGAGGAACTCCTGCTCCATGCGATCCTGAACATGCTCGGGGACGAATGGCCCGAAAGAGCCTCACGAACTCATCCCAAGCAACTTCCACCGCTCCATCCTCGAATCGGGTACGCAGTAATGAAGCCACCACACATCAGCTCTTTCCTGCAAATACCCTTCATAAGCACTAACTAACAACTCTAACTTAACAGAACACACAAGCATACAAACAAACACATACCTGTAGCATGTAGGTGGCTAGGGTAACCTTGTCCTCATCCGCACACCTCATAGCTCGGAAGATTCTCTATTTCCCTCATCCAGCTCTCAGCTAGTAAGGGTCGCCTCCCCCTTAAAGAGGGTGGCAACATCTCTAAATCTCCATGGTGGAAGGGCCACCATGGTCCTGAGCTGGAGCTCGAGCCTGCTACAACAACCAACAAGCATTACATAATTACCATCACATCATGCAATTAAATCAAATAGATACTCTTTAACAAGTATACAACCTGAGCCTCCAACGAGCTGGAGTGCTGCCTGGGTTGTGGGCCTGCGTATGCATGGCCTGCACCAACCCTTGCATGAACACCCATAGTCCACAGGCGGTGGTGGGGGAAGCACAGGACCCTGAGGGGCCGGGACCTGCTGCTCAGCCCGCTCCTCGCCTCTCTGCTCGCCCTCACGAGCAGGAACACCTCCACGCCTACCACGCGAAGTCATGGCTGCAATAAAATCAGCCATCAATCAGGGCTCGATAATTAACTCCCAACCATTTTCTTATCTATCTTTTGCTCATTATTAATCAATTCGACACATGTGGACAATTCTATAAAGATTTAGCATGTAATGGAGACGATGACTTATGTATATTCATGTACGATCTCAACCAGTCGCTCTGATACCAATCTCTGGACGACCCACGTTATGCGGTACGGTTGTACCAACCCACGTCGGCACGACGAAGTCACCACAGCGGCGGGACATTGACCCGACACTAACAATTGATTGAGATGCCACAAATATAGATACAGAGTCGCGGAAGTAAAGGACTACTATCATCACATTCATCATCCCCCATTTAACATACATAATCCATATAGCAAATTAAAAGACTAAACTTCATATTGAAATAAACCAAAATACATTGTCCACAAGATTGAGTTCTACATTTTAATACATAATTTGTCCACAATTACAAATGATAACTCTAATACAAGTCCCAATTACTACTATGAACAACAAAGGGCACAACGAAGACTCCGCCAACTAATCTCCGCGCTCGGAGTCACTCTCCCGGTCTCTCCAAAGGTACCGGGTCACCACTAAACCTGTACGCCGAAGCAAGTAATGAGTCTAAAAGACTCAGCAAGTAACTCCATACACATCATCATGCATACATCACAGTAGGTTCCATAATTCAATTTGCAAGGCAACATACAACATGCTTGAACATTAATAAGAGACAACCTATCATGTAATTCTACAAATCAAACACATGGTACATGGTTTAAGATGTTTCAAATAACACTTCCTATCACATGCTTTATCTCATTTAATCACTGAAGACTACACTCCCAATTTGACTATAACATGTTAGCAATTTACATGGAACTAGAAATATCAAGCATGAATTATCGTCTCACACTCTAACACATTCACTTACATGGTTACACATTCCCTAATTTCACATGATTTCACAATTCAATTTGCATGCTCACATATAACACAATTTACACATGTTTACATATAACATTTTACACATGTTCACATATACACATTTCACAATTTATTTGCCGTGACACATAGGCCAACCACCACTAGAAGGACACATCACATACACATAACAC